>JACXGI010001630.1:0-55055 GCA_016801175.1 Esox masquinongy
TGTGGGGCATCCTCAAACGGAAGGTGGAGGAGCGCAAGGTCTCTAACATCCACCAGCTCCATGATGTCATCATGGAGGAGTAGAAGAGAACTCCAGTGGCAGCCTGTGAAGCTCTGGTGAACTCCATGCCCAAGAGGGTTAAGGCAGTGCTGGAAAATGATGGTGGCCACACAAAATATTGAAACTCTGAGCCCAATTTGGACATTTTCACTTAGGAGTATACTCACTTCTGTTGCCAGCGGTTTTGACATTAATGGCTGTGTGTTGTGTTATTTTGAGGGGACAACAAATTTACACTGTTATACAAGCTGTACACTCACTACTTTACATTGTAGCAAAGTGTCATTTCTTCAGTGTTGTCACATGAACAGATATAATCAAATATTTACAAAAAGGTGAGGGGTGTACTCCTGTGAGATACTGTATATGCCTTAAACCAAACAAATGAAAATTATATGAATACAATAGGACCAACTTGCACAAAAATCCTTGAGAATTGTATTAATGTTTTTACCAGTGCCACTAGGGGAAATCTATCAGACTGCAGGTTAGGAGCCTGATTAAAATCCCTCCACATGCCAGAGGAAGATGTTTTAAATGGTGTGTTACTAGGCTGGGAGGGATCAGCAATGATCTTGTCATGCTTTCATGAAGTCACATACAATCTCGACGGAGGGTAGATGGCTGCTGATCCCCCCTTTCTGCAGACCGTACAATGCGCTTCAGTTTACATCCAAAGTTCACGGAGGTGAGGACGAATGATCGGCGCTTAAAGCTGGATAAGGAATCGCTGGGAGGTTTTTGGACATTTTACCTCCCATGTGAGGAACATGGTGCACCTCTGGTGTACCTTCTTGGTACCTTCTTCGCTGTCATGTTGAAGTTGTGGGAGCGGATGGTTCCTAGGTGTTTCACTGATTCAGCCGAACTAACATCTGAGCCCTCAATCTCAAGTGGTAGAGGTGGGAGGTGTTTCGCGTCTTGTCTAAGTTCCATGTTATTTTGAGCACTCCGGGCCTCCAGCCGATCGATTTGCCCACGGTGCAGGGACTCATCACCCTCAGGGATGAGTGAACAAAGTGGTGAGACCGACCACAGTGGTGTCATCTGCAATAGTTGGACAGATGCATTGTTGTAGGGACAGTCCATGTGGTCCGTGCCTGTAACCTTCCTCCACCTGCTTTCCAATTCACACCGGAGATGATCTGTGCTTGCGAATGGATTCAGTGGATAGATATGTTCAGTGTTAACCCTGACGTATATTTCAACTGCCTGAAGTTTTTCTCCCCAAACTTTTCCACTTAAACTTTTCTAGACTCATAGAATTTGACACATTCTCTTCGTGATGCCATCTAATCATTTTTATGGGCTACTGGGGTCTCTGGAAGAGTTATTACAAAGTATCATTGTCCAAGGTGTTCGACAATCACTTGATCTATTCAGCCTGTCAGAAACAGATGTCGACCCCATGTCCTCCTGCAATGGGTTTGAGTTTTTTTCTCAATAAGGGAGATGACATGTGGTAGACGAAAAGGTAACTAGCTAGCTATAGTTGTACTGCCCCAAGTTACTGACATGGAGGTCGTAAAAAGCAATACATTGGCCCATTCTGTCCCATTCTGTCATTAATAATTTTAGATTTACATTATTATTATTATTATTATTTTTACAGAGGCTCCATCTTTCCTCACCAGGCCTCAGTTTGACTAAAGCTACAGTTACTACTATTTACTCGAGTTGTTTTACCACTGCTGCCGATGAATGTGTGTGTAAAGTGTAAACATTTGAAGTAAGTCCTTTTTTTCATTCACTTGTTTCAACCCAACCCAGGCCGGGGTCAACACCCTACTCCCCAGTCAGGCGCTGTGATCAGCCTGTTTGATGAAGACAGTGAGAGTTTCCGGGGCTCTTCCTTCACAGTCAGACACAACAACATGTGGCTGGGGACAGGGGTCAAGTATCAAAGGATGAGACAGGGTCAGGGTTTTCCAGTGCATGCTGGACTTGTGAGTTCGGGGGTGACCGAGATGGTCTCGGCTGCTCACACTGCCACACCTTCCGTTCGGAAGGAGAGAAGGATGACAGAGATGCAGGGAGGAAGTACTATAAAATGATTAAAGAGGGGAGGAAAAGACCAGGATGTGACTAAGACGGGTCAAAGGTCGTTCTCTTTCTACTGTAAACACCGGGACTTTCCACCTCATGCAGGGTGAAAGATTTCATCTTTCATGGGAAGCAAATGGGAAGTGTGTATGTGACAGTGTGTTTGTGGTTGTGTGTATGTGCGTTCATACAGCATGTGTATGTGGTTGAAAGGGTTCAAGTTCTACCGGTGTCTGATAAGTCTCACTTGCCATCTGGGCTGCCTGACCACAGTCACGTCTCACACTGGCTGCCGTGGGACCAAAAATGCTGCCATTTAACAGGAACGAATCTCCTGTAGCAAACAAATTGGACTTTAAACATCCCAACTGACTCTTTTAATTTCCAATCATCAAAGCAATATAATAAGTATTTAGACTGCAGAGTTTGCAGAAATGACTTGAAATGTGACATGTAGCACACATGCTTACAGCGCTGTGAGGTACATACAGTTGTGCTCATAAGTTACCCAGCAGAAATGGTGAAATTTTGGCATTGATTTGGAAAATATGACTGATCATGCAAAACAAACTGTCTTTTATGGGTATGCAAACTTAAGCACAACTGTATCAATAGACCTCTGGAAACTGATAATACGCTGGTCAAGTTTTCATGCCCCTAGATTATCTGTCGGTACATGCCAATGTAAAATGAAACATTAAATAAATTATGTAAAACAGGACACTCTTGTTTACTCTCATAGTCTAAAAGTGTCTTTGACATGGAAGGTAATGGAATGGCCCAGTTAAATACCAGATCTTAATCCTATAGAAAGGAGCCATACCTGATATCCTCAAACATCACATAGCTGAAGCATATCTCTCTCATATCCTTTATGAGAAACAAGGTCATTTGTCTTACCAATTGGTCAATGGGTGCTAAAATGGCGCTTATACATCCCTGACCTAATACTTACAGTTGTGCTCAAAAGTTTGCATACCCTTGGAGAATTGGTAACATATGTACCATTTGTAAAGAAAACATGAGTAAGCAGGCAAAACACGTCTTTTATTTCTTATGGGATTCATATTCAACTGTAGAGTATAACAGAATGGCACAATCATAAAACAAAACATGGAAACAAAGAAAAAAATGTACTGATCTCTGTTCAAAAGTCTGCATACCCTTAGTTCTTAATACTCTGTCTTGCCCCCTTTAGCATCAATGACAGCGTGCACTCTTTTGTAATAGTTGTTTATCACGTTTGAGATCTCCCCAGAGTGGCTCGATGATATTAAGGTCAGGAGAATGTGATGGCCACTCCAGAACCTTCAACTTTTTCTGCTGTAACCACTGGAGGGTCAACTTGGTCTTGTGCTTAGGGCCATTGGCGTGCTGGAAAGTCCAAGAGTGTCCCATGTACAGCTTTCGTGCAGAAGAATGCAAATTGTCTGCCAGTATTTTCTGATAACATGCTGCATTCATCTTGCCATCAATTTTCATAAGATTCCCCATGCCTTTAGAGCTCACACACCCCCAAAACATCAATGAGCCACCACTATGCTTCACAGTGGGGATGGTATTCTGTTCACTATAGGCCTTGTTGTCCCCTCTCCAAACAGCGCTTATGGTTGTGACCATAAAGCTCTATTTTGGTCTCGTCACTCCAAATTACAGTGTGCCAGAAGCTGTGAGGTGTGTCAAGGTGTTGTTGGGCATATTTTAACTGGGCTTTTTTGTTGCATTGGCACAGTAAAGGCTTCTTTCTGGCAACTCGACCATGCAGCTCATTTTTGTTCAAGTATCGTCGTATTGTGCCCCTTGAAACAACCACACCGTCATTTTCCAGAGCAGCTTGTATTTCTCCTGAGGTTACCTGTGGGTTTTTCTTTGTATCCCAAACAATTCTACTGGCAGTTTTGGCTGAAATCTTTCTTGGTCTACCTGACCTTGGCTTGGTATCAAGAGATCCCCGAATTTCCCACTTCTTAAATTAGTGATTGAACAGTACTAACTGGCATTTGCAAGTCTTCGGATGTCTTTTTATATCCTGTTCCATCTTTATAAAGTTCCATTACCTTGTTACGCAGGTCTTTTGACAGTTATTTTCTGCTCCACATGGCTCAGTATCTAGCCTGCTCAGTGCATCCACATGTGAGCTAACAAACTCATTGGCTATATATACACAGACACTAATTGCAATTTAAAAAGCCACAGGTGTGGGAAATTAACCTTTCATTGCCATTTTAACCTGTGTGTGTCACCTTGTATGTTTGTAACAAGGCCAAACATTCAAGGGTGTGTAAATTTTTGATCAGGGCCATTTGGGTGATTTCTGTTATCATTATGATTTAAAAAGGAGCCAAACAACTGTGTGATAATAAATGGCTTCATATGATCACTATCCTTAAATAAAAGATGATTTCTGTTATCATTATGATTTAAAAAGGAGCCAAACTACTATGTGATAATAAATGGCTTCATATGATCGCTATCCTTAAATAAAAGTTTTTTTTCATGATCAATCATATTTTCCAAATCAATGCCAAAATATCACAATTTCTGCCAGGGTATGCATACTTATGAGCACAACTGTAAGGTACAAATGCTGTATATGACATATGTTTGTCATATACAATGTTTGTGGGAGGAGGGGGGGTTGGGATTCTGAGCGGTCAGAAACACCAAACTTTCTTCTGAAACTCATCAGTCTATTCTTTTTCTGAAAAATTAAGGCTATTCCATGCAAGAAATTGCCAAGAAACTGAACATGTCATAGAACGCCGTGTACTACTCACAGAACAGAACAGCGCAAACTGTTTCTAACCAGAAAGAGGAGTGGGAGGCCACGGTGCACAACTGAGCATGAGGACAAATACATTAGTGTCCAGTGGTGTAGTGGTGCCCGGAGAAGTGGGTATACTGTAATCAGGGGCGTAAAATTGGTGGGGGGGGGGGTCATGACCCTCCCAATGTTACAGGCAGGCCAATGTGACACTCCTGGAAAAGAGTGAAAATCCTGGGATTTTGCTAATGACTCATAATTGTATCCTAATTTTGTTACTTGGTGTTTAATTGGTGTTAATTTTGTTACAAGTCATTCATAAGAATACAACTGATGGCACCTTTATTGATAGCAACTAGTTTCTAAATAATTAATCATTTGATTGTTAATCATAAATATAATAATCAATTATGTGTCATGCAGTTTGATACAAAATATGAAGCCATTTTCATCAAATACAAATCACAAAATTCTATTTTGTATTTGAAATACATATTTAAAATACATACATTCATAAATCCTGCTCATCCCTGTCTAACACCATGTATATACATTGGAAACCATGTCTTTGAACTACCCTAACCTACCCAGTTTCTTGCATCCTAACCAGAGGTTTTTGGACTTTATAGTAAATCTTTCACTTACTTTACTGTATATAGGTCTGGCCAATCATTGGTGTCTATGAAGAACAAAAAAACATACAGTATACTCAGGAATTTACAATGAAAGTGCGAATAAGATGACCAATTTACACCACAACAAGATTGCAATATTGTATTAAAAAAGCAAGCTATGTGCTGTGTGATCCACTCTTGGCCATATGAAAGCTGAAAGGTTTTAAATAAGAAACCTAGCTAACAGGCTACCAGTCCTGATGTCAGCTTCCCTACCCGCATATTCCAAATGAACTAGCTACCATTTCCAAAACTCAAAAATGGACAACAGTAAAGTTAGCAAGAAAACGTTAGCTAGCTAACGCAGTTAAGGAGGGAGTAATGCCAAACCGCCACATTGACAAATTGATTTAAATACGTAATTTACTGACATACTGTACCGTACAGTCTGTACCAATGGAGGTACCTAGTCCTTACCAAGGAGGATCCGGTTGCTTTCAAAATCTTTCAGAATCTGGAAGTGCACCAGCAGAGCTGGCAGTTCTGTCTGCTGCTCGACTAAGTTTATTTGGTTGGACAAATGACAAAGTTGTTTCATGAGTTCGTTTCATAATGTATTTCGGAATTAACGTTAAGCCTATGGAAATGTAATTTAGCCTCGGGGGGGAAAAACCCTGAATATTCTAGCAGGCAAAAACATTTCACTGAAGTGAAGTAACATGAGGTTCTAAATAACCAGCCAATCAGAGCTATGTCATACGTCGGTCTCGGGCACATTATTAATTGGTCGTTTTTAAAATGTTGAGTTTGTAATAATTATACGTCTGGCTTTTGAATGGTACTTTTTGCATGCTTTATCAACAAAAATAATGTATATTGCATATACGTTCACTGTACTACATTCATACGCATCAGTAAGAAGTCAGAAACCGCTATGCCCGCTGACAAAAAAGTGGATAGAAAGCATATACCTGCGTATACCCTCCACTAAAACACTGGAAAGAAGTGTGTACGCAATGGCAGCTGACAAAAAAGTGGGTTTATGGCGTATACCTGCGTATACCCTCCACTACACCACTATTAGTGTCTAGTTTGAGAAACAGACACCTCACAGGTCTTCAACTGGCAGCTTTATTAAATAGTACCCGAAAAACACCAGTCTCAACGTCAACAGGGAAGAGGCGACTCTGGGATGTTGGCCTTCTAGACAGAGTTGCAAAGAAAAAGACATATCTCAGACTAGCCAATAAAAAGAAAAAAATAAGATGGGCAAAAGAACACAGACACTGGACAGAGGAAGATTGGAAAAAAGTGTTACGGACAGACCAATCTAAGTTTGAGGTGTTCAGATCACAAAGAAGAACAATCATGAGACGCAGACCAAATTAAAAGATGCTGGAGGAGTGCTTGACACAATCTGTCAAGCATGGTGGAGGCAATGTGAAGGCCTGTTGGTGCTTTGATTGTGGTAAAGTGGGAGATTTGTAAAGGGTAAAAGGGATCTTTAAAAAGAAATGATATCACTCCATTTTGCAACTCCATGCCATACCCTGTGGACGGCGTTTGTAGTCAGTTTCCTCCTGCAACAGGACAATGACCCACAGCACAGCTCCAAACTATGCAAGAACTATTTAGTGAAGAAGCAGTCAGCTGGTATTCTGTCTATAATGGAGTGACCAGCACAGTCACTGGATCTCAACCCTATTGAGCTGTTGAGGGAGCAGCTTGACCATATGGTACGTAAGAAGTTCCCATTAAGCAAATCCAACGTGTGGGAGGTGCTTCAATAGTAACAAAAAATAATTATTTCTAACCTTGTCAATGACTATACTTCCAATTAATTTAGCTATATTTCCAATTCAAACTCATTTCATGTATGTTTTCATGGAAAACAAGGACATTTCTAAGTGACCCCAAACTTTTGAACGGTAGTGTAGATAATTTTTTGGAAAGCAGAAACTTCTTCCTTCCTGACATTCAATATAGGCCATGTCTTTTTCATGCATTTGACCATGTAATCTGACATTGATTGTGAAAAGAGAAACATGTAGATTCTTTAATGTTGCCCTGGTGTACTTAGACTTCTTTGAGCATCTCTTGGTCAACTCTTGGTCTGAATTTGGTAGGATAGCAAGTCCTAGATAGATCTTTGGCGGTCTGAAATATTCTCCATATTTTGATTATCTGATAGAGAGTGGAATGATTGACTCAAAATAGCTTGAAAATAATATTTCTGTAAGGATAATGGTCACCAAGGATAATGGTAAGGATAATGGTCATATAATACTTATTTTTGCAGATTTTTTCGCTTGTAATAATACTGATTTTTGTAATACGTTTGACGTTGTAATGTTAACACACACCTGTATGGTTAACCCAGAACTATATTGTCACTGTCTCCTGAAAATCTTGTCTCTAAAATGAACACTTTAGGAAAATGAATACCAGAAACTACATATTGTATTTTACCTAACATACTTTTCGAGTTCACAGCTATTTTGAAAAGATTTCCTTAGTAGTAGAAACGTTTGGAGTACATTCTAATACGGTATATGTGAAAATAAAAGAAAGGGTAAACATTTTGGTTTTCATCAGACAGCAAAAATTTTTTATATATATATATATACACTGATATTTCTGTGTTTAGGAACTGATTAGATCATGACATGATTTAGAAAGCCACACCCTTATCTGTATAAATCCCATACTTTATTTTGTATGTCTTAGTAAAACCCAAGCCATGAAGTCCAAGGAACCAAAGATCTGTAGACTTCAGTTTGAATGTTGGGCCATAGATCTGGGGAAAGTTATAAAACAATTGCTAAAGCATTAAATGTTCCCTGTAGGTTCCATCATTATAAAATGGAAGAAGTGTATAGCCACTCTAACAGAGCTTCACAGTTTCTCTGCAGAGATGGAATCTGAGAGCGTGAGGAAAAAGATTCCCTGGTCTGATGAGACCAAATGTGAACTATTAGGCCTGAATGCCAAGTGCTATCTGGCAAAAACAAGGTACCACCTATCATCACCTGGCTAATACCATCCCTAAGGTAAAGTATGGTGGTAGGAGCATCATGCTATGAGGATACTTCTCAGCGGCAAGAACTGGGAGACAGGTCAGGATTGAGCATGAACAGAGCAAAATATAGAGAGATACTTTAAGAAAATCTGATCCAGAATGCAAAGGAACTCAGACTGGGGAAAATATGACTTGACGCACATAGCCAAGACAACACTGGAGTAGCTTCAGGGACCAGACTGTGAATGTCCTTGAGTGGCCCAGCCAAAGCCTGGACTGGAGACCCATTGAACAACTGTGGGGAGACCTGAAGATCGAAGGTTCACTGACACTCCCCATCCAGTTTAGAGGCATACCAAAGAGGTGTCAAGCCTGTGATCGCTGCCAAAGGTGCTTCTACGCAGTACAGAATAAAGGGTCTAAATACTTATGTACATTTTTTTTTTACTTTCAATAAATTGACATACATATTTAAAAATGTGTTTTTTGCATTGGTATTTTGGGATATTGTGTGGAGATTGATAGCAAAATATATATGAATGAAGTGTATAACAACAAAACAGTGAGAAAATGTGAAGGGGTCACTCGTGTGCTCTCACTCTCTCGTGCTCTCGTTCTCTCTCATGCTTGTTGTGAGAGAGTTACAGTGGTGTTACTACCTTTACCCTCTGACTCTCAAAAGCCCTCCGGAGCTTCAGGTAGTTGGTCAGGGCTCGCATGGCGATGGGCAGCTTGCCGATGACCTTGAGGTCGATGGGCCGGCGGTGGGCTGCTGTGATGAAGGTGTTCATCCACCAGTAGGTGGCCTTGGACAGCAAGTTGACGAAGGGCTGCAGGAACCTTACTCCCAGATCCTGGAGATCCTCTGGGGGTTTCACCTCCGTGGCCTCGCTGAAACATATATAGCGCTGTGAGGAAGGTTGGAAAGAAAGAGAGAGGTTATTGATTGGAATGAGAAACATAGACAAGGAGAAAAAAATACTTATTCTGTCAGTATTATCAGAACTTATCAAAGGAATGTGAGCAAAGAAACAATGTTTTTGAGAGATGACAACTATCTTGCTGGCCTTTGCGCCATGAGATTTGACTGAAAGGATGTAATTATGGAAGATATAGATTATTGTCATGGAAGCTAGCTCTTGTGTATTAAATTATGGGTTGCCTGATCATGTCTTAGCGAACGCATCAACGCCTTGGCAAAGCCCCAGCACGTATTGTATTAAAATGAGAAACCCTGAAAATGTGTTGTTTGAGTTCTTCAACTTTAAATCTATTTTGTTGGAAAAGAAGAGAGGAGGAAAGAAGTATTATGGCCAGAATTACACCTGACAACGGCGCACAGTTCGGTTACCTTGTGCGCTGAAATGGGAAGGCTGCCTAGTTTCTCATAAATGTTGCATTAGTGTTTCACTAAGTAACACGGTCAGGTCAGGTCAGTGCAGCCAGCGTCTGTTAGAGCACAGACAGATGCTCTCCAAATGAACTGTCACTGCTATTAATAAACACACTTACACAAACATGTATTTTTCATATGAAATGCATTGAACCTAAAAGTACCAAGAGTACAATCAATAAAAAAACATCTGAATGAATTTGAAGTCCTTTATTGAGCCTTCTGTAATGTCTGGATTTTTACAACAGCCCCACATCACAAATGAATTAGCAGTAGTATCCAATCAAAAGCCTACAGTGAGGGAAAAAATGATTTGATCCCCTGCTGATTTTGTACGTTTGCCCACTGACAAAGAAATGATTAGTCTATAATTTAATGGTAGGTTTATTTGAACAGTGAGAGACAGAATAACAACAAAATCATCCAGAAAAATGCATTTCAAAAATGTTATAAATTGATTTGCATTTTAATGAGTGAAATAAGTATTCAACCCCTCTGCAAAACATGACTTAGTACTTGGTGGCAAAACCCTTGTTGGCAATCAAAACCCTTGTTGGCAATCACAGAGGTCAGACGTTTCTTGTAGTTGGCCACCAGGTTTGCACACATCTCAGGAGGGATTTTGTCCCACTCCTCTTTGCAGATCTTGTCCAAGTCATTAAAGTTTCGTTTGGCAACTCGAATCTTCAGCTCACTCCACAGATTTTTTATGGGATTAAGGTCTGGAGACTGGCTAGGCCACTCCAGGACCTTAATGTCCTTCTTCTTGGACCACTCCTTTGTTGCCTTGGCCGTGTGTTTTGGGTCATTGTCATAATGTTTCCACCTCCATGTTTGACGGTGGGGATGGTGTTCTTGGGGTCATAGGCAGCATTCCTCCTCCAAACACGGCGAGCTGGGTTGATGCCAAAAATCTCGATTTTGGTCTCATCTGACCACAACACTTTCACCCAGTTCTCCTCTGAATCATTCAGATGTTCATTGGCAAACTTCAGACGGGCCTGTACGTGTGCTTTCTTGAGCTGGGGGACCTTGCGGGCGCTGCAGGATTTCAGTCCTTCATGGCGTATTGTGTTACCAATTGTTTTCTTGCTGACTATGGTCCCAGCTGCCTTGAGATCATTGACAAGATCTTCCCGTGTAGCTCTGGGCTGATTCCACACTGTTCTCATGATCATTGCAACTCCACGAGGTGAGATCTTGCATGGAGCCCCAGACCAGTGGAAATTGACAGTTCTTTTGTGTTTCTTCCATTTGCGAATAATCGCACCAACTGTTGTCACCTTCTCACCAAGCTGCTTGGTGATGGTCTTGTAGCCCATTCCAGCCTTGTGTAGATCTACAATCTTGTCCCTGACATCCTTGGACAGCTCTTTGGTCTTGGCCATGGTGAAAGTTTGATTGATTCTGATTGATTCAATTTATAACATTTTTGACATGCGTTTTTCTGGATTTTTTTGTTGTTATTCTGTCTCTCACTGTTCAAATAAACCTACCATTAAAATTATAGACTGATCATTTCTTTGTCAGTGGGCAAACATACAAAATCAGCAGGGAATCAAATAATTTTTTCCCTCACTGTAAATGAAAAGTCACATTTCTCTTTAGAAATTATTTGGTTTTTGAAATCCTGAAAACGTGACATCATAAAGGGATCCTTGCCAGCTAGTGTCAGGGTTGTGTAGTGGTGGAGAGGAGGAACCAGGCGCAGGCAGAGCGGCATCCGATGTGAGATTTCAATATAGAGAAACACTGAGCACATAAAGCAAACTAAATGAAAAGCAAAGGTTCTAACAAACCGAAAACACTCACCACTGACTTGTACATACGGAGACAGGGAACAATGACCGACAAGTGATGGGAGCAGAGGAGAAACATTTAAACACATACTGATGACTTAATTGGGACCTGGTGTGAGTGACAATTGGAGACAAGAATGAAGGAGTCCGGGGTGAGTTTGTGAACAATGGGAAACCGGGAAAAGCAGGAGATGACGGAGCTGTCCGTCACCTCACCGTCACAGCTAGCCAATTCCCTACAATTTAAACTCTCTTTATTCAAATGCATGAAGTTAAACTAAACCAAATGGTAGCAACCAGTTACCTACAAAAAAGTAACCATGATTTCGGTGATTATATTGAGAGATAATATATAATCTGTTACCCCTGGGGATGCTGGAAGCCACTATAGCTACACAATAACTATATTTTCAATACGAATTTAAAGTTAAAGTTAAATTTTTTATGGAACCGCCCCCCCCAAATCAGAGGCCATTGTACTTTGTACCTGTTACGATTGCACACTACTGCCCTTAAAGTGTTGCCTGCTGAGTTAAATTAGAACACAATTCTACAGTCATGTTAACGTTAGGTTAAGGCTGATCTATTCCGACACACAATTGATTGTTTTGTTGTGTAATGTTGCATGAGTCTGATATAAGGAAGCACACGACTGATTAGAATCTGCAATCATTCCTAACACAAGTGTGCCACAATGTCAGACTCACCGATTTTCAGCCTCTGAGTATCAAGAGCACGGCAATTTCTCCCCAGACACCTAATGTGGCAGCCCCAAAACTCTCCAGTTTGGTGGAGTTGGGTTAAAAGTGATCAATTTTGATTGGACCTTGTGTTCAATGAAATTAATCTATAATCTTTAATCAAACAAGCAAAATATTTTGAATTAATGTTTACAAATAGGGTATGTCTGAAACATTTATTTTGCATAATATTTTATTTTAATAAGAATTGTAAGACTAATAATAATTTAGAGTTTTTCTTTAATAATAAAAAATCACTTGGATATTGTGTGTGTGAGTAAAGCCAGAAAAAGTCTGATTTTATGTGTTTTCATTTCAGGCTGTAAGGCAACAAAAGGTGACATTTTTGAAAGGGGATTTTTATATCCAATATACAGTCTATTATGCATTCTTCTTTCAGAGAATTTAAACAATTAACATTTGTTGCAAAAGGTTAAAAGAAAAGCAATAGTTTTGCCATGTGGTCAGAAATGAGATAAAAGCAAACCTGTTTGTTATTTTAGAGGTCTGAAATTGTTGTCTTTAAAAAGTGACATCTGGTTCTCTTCTGAATGCACATACACTGTGTACAAAGCAAACAGAAAACTATGCATGAACAGAATATTACCATTATCAGCCATGTACGTTTTAACTAATGTTCCATCGGAGTCATGCTGTTAGATTATAGAGCAGAAGTATTCAGCACACTCTAAAGGACATCACTTAAACAGTGTTTGTCCTTGCTGTGTGTTTTGGCTGTAACACCCGCTGTTCACTCAAACGTCACTTGAAAAACTCAAGGCGACCGTTTAAATATGGTAAGAGACTGGACTTATTCCAACACTGTCACACAGAATATTACAATCTGCTCTATTACAACAGAAACCTGGTCCTGCGTGGTAAAGTCGACTTTGCTGCCTTCTCTCAGTTAAGCAGGCGTACATGAGGGTGTGGACGTCCACAAGCAGCGTCTGGACTGGTGACCAACAGATGTGGATCTTCTGATGTCACGTTTGCCAAAGTAGAACACACACACTGACTCGACAGATTTCTTAATCAAAACAGGAATTTGTATATAGTTTAGTCTGTCTCCTGGCTCTGGTAGAAGCCAGAGGTGTCTCACAGAAGGCATTGGAAAAGAGGCCAATTAGCGAGCATCAACTGAAAGTAGTAATACGAATCAGTCCCTTAATGTAAATCAATATGAACTAATCAAGAATGCCAATGGTTTTCAAGTGTAGATACAGTTGTGCTCAAAAAATTTGCATACCCTTGGAGAATAGGTAATATATGTACCATTTGTAAAGAAAACATGAGTGAGCAGGCAAAACACATGTCTTTTGTTTCTTACGAGATTCACATTCAACTGTAGTTTATAACAGAATGGCACAATCATAAAACAAAACATGGCAACAAAGAAAAAAATGAACTGACCCCTGTTCAAAAGTTTGCATACCCTTAGTTCTTAATGCTGTGTATTGCCCCCTTTAGCATCAATGACAGCGTGCAGTCTTTTGTAATAGTTGTCTATAAGGCCCTGAATTCTTGCAGGTGGTATAACTGCCCATTCGTCTTGGCAAAATGCCTCCAGGTCATGCAAAGTCTTTGGTCGTCTTGCATGAACCGCTCATTTGAGATCTCTCCAGAGTGGTTAGATGATTTTAAGGTCAGGAGACTGTGATGGCCACTCCAGAACCTTCACCTTTTTCTGCTGTAACCACTGGAGGGTCAACTTGGCCTTGTGCTCAGGGTCATTGTCATTCTGGAAAGTCCAAGAGTGTCCCATGCGCAACTTTCATGCAGAAGAATGCAAATTGTCTGCCAGTATTTTCTGATAACATGCTGCATTCATCTTGCCATCAATTTTCACAAGATTCCCAGTGCCTTTAGAGCTCATACACCAACAAAACATCAGTGAACCACCACTATGCTTCGCAGTGGGGATGGTATTCTGTTCACTATAGGCCTTGTTGACCCCTCTCCAACCATAGCGCTTATGGTTGTGACCATAAAGCTCTATTTTGATCTCGTCACTCCAAATTACAGTGTGCCAGAAGCTGTGAGGCATGTCAAGGTGTTGTCGGGCATATTGTAACCTTTTTTGTGGCACTGATGCAGTAAAGGCTTCTTTCTGGCAACTTGACCATGCAGCTCATTTTTGTACAAGTATCGTTGTATTGTGCTCCTTGAAACCAGAGCAGCCTGTATTTCTCCTGAGGTTACCAGTGGGTTTTTCTTTGTATCCCGATCAATTCTTCTGGCAGTTTTGGCTGAAATCATTCTTGGCCTACCTGACCTTGGCTTGGTATCAAGAGATCCTCGAATTTTCCACTTCTTAATAAGTGATTGAACAGTACTGACTGGCTTTTGTAAGGCTTTGGATTTAATTTTATATCCTTTTCTTTATAAAGTTCCATTACCTTGTACCGCAGGTCTTTTGACTGTTCTTTTCTGCTCCCCATGGCTCAGTATCTAGCCTGCTAGGTGCATCCACGTGAGAGCTAACAAACTCATTGACTATTTGTACACAGACACTAATTGCAATTTAAAAAGTCACAGGTGTGGGAAATTCACCTTTAATTGCCATTTTCACCTGTGTATGTCACCTTGTGTATCTGTAACAAGGCCAAACATTGGTAGCGCGGCCCTGACCAATAGGGATGAGGCGTCCCCAAATTAAATATTGCTTAGTGTCCCTAAAAGCTAGAGCCAACACTGATTCTTCCAATAGAGTCGAGAGAGATTCTGTGTGTCTGTGTGTTAGTGTGTGTTAGTGTGTGCGCACACAGAGTACCAGGAGACAAGGTGATGGCTGTGAATGAATGTGAACTGCTGCTTCCCAGCACAAACATAAACACACACACACACTTGCATGGATAACTTTCTCACAGGACATAGTGGTTGTTATCATTCACCATACATAACAAGCATGATGGCTTCATTAACAACACAGCAGGACTTTCCTTTATTTCATCAGCGAAGCCCCAGGCGAACCCCCGTGGATTTAAAACAACGCCTCAGTCAATGATCCACACAAACAAGCCCATCGTCAACATCATGTCATTGTTCACAGTGGGTGATTTGAATGAATCACAACATCCGAGCGCATTCTGCCTTCATGAACAGACCTGCACGACTTCGTTACCGGTCGTCAAATACGAGCGTCCAAAGCGCTACACCGAAAGGGGGCAGAGATGACGGAAGCAGACTGGTTAAAGATGGCCACTTACGCTAAAGAAAACATCCGCTCGCATGCACACACACACACACACACGCCTTGCTTAGGAATAACACACAAAATGGCACAGATACGCAGAAACGCATGGAAAGAGACCCCCCCCCCCCGGCTGTGCTGCTCACCCTGCCCAGTATAACGTTGATCTCCACAGCGAGCAGTAATCCGTAGAGCAAGGCCAGAAGCCCTGTGATGCAGTAGCGAAGCTGCCTCAGGCCGATGCCTTGCTCCGTGTACTTGGCGAACTTGATGGTCTTCATCAGAAAGGCCAACACCCAGTAGAACAGCAGAGCTTTGGAGAGATGAGACAAAAAACATCAGAGCGTGTTATTGGGCACCCTAAGGGAATCTTCACTCAGTTTGACGCAAGTCGTTTCAAGTCTCGACAAATGTAAAGGTTCGGGATTGTCCTAGTCATTCCTACAACAACGCCAAGATATTCAGAGCAAGTCACGGGAATTGTGACTCTGGTTTGTATTTTGTCGGTTTCTGTTTTGTGTCATGGCATTTCTGAGGGCTCTGCTCGTGTTACGTCTATAGATATGGTTAAAGGTCTTAACTTTGAGAAAATACATTATACCATGGACATTGCCCAATAAGGCTTCGACTTTCATGTAGTCAAATGGGTGAGATTTCCATCTTTGGTTGATCCCTCCTGATGTCCCCATTTAGGTGCATGTGTTTCACCAGGAGTCAGCTAATTACTTATATCATACCGAAATTAACTACTTCAATAAAATGGCACAGACAGACAAATTAGTTTTCAAAGTAGAGGTTTTACTATAACTGTCAAAATGAATGTACCTCTCATTCAAATACCTGTCATTCAATTAGCCTATCCTACCCATTCTATATCCCAAAGACAGCCGGGTAAATGTCATTTATCCAACTTGATACATTTTTAATGGGAGAAAAACCATGGTACTTGCGAGAGAATCTGATACTTGTAGAATAAAATGGTGCTTCAGCGTCCTTTAAATTTGGTGTCCTTTTCTTTGGCATCAAGTCAACGAGTGTATCACAGAAACATGCCCCATATTTCAAACACTTACCCTGTTCCTCTGCCCTCCCCTCCCCCAGCCAAACACTACCTTGCTCTTGTCGTTTCCCTTCACTCTATCCCGCTCCTCTCCCTCTATCCCCCTCCTCTCCCCCTAACCCCCTCCTCTCCCTCTATCCTCCTCCTCTCCCTCTATCCTCCTCCTTTCCCCCTAACCCCCTCCTCTACCTCATCCTCCTTATTGTTCAGTGATGTATGTCCATGGTTGTCAGGATCAAGAGCCATAGAAACAGAGAGAAAGGAATGTAGATCAGTATTGAATACCTTGTTTTAGCTGCCATTGTGATTCACATTCAATAAATCAACAAAGTATTGAAGTGCCATCCACACCGATGACAATAACTATAAACTTATCATTAATGTGGCACTGAGCCCTGCTCTTGCCACTCCCTTCCAATTTATGATTGCATCCTTATATCCCAAAAGATCCACAGCTGGTGAGGGAGAGTTGAAGATCAAGACACGCCCTCCGATGCACATCTCATCAGGCAATTCTGCTTCTCATTGCACAGGCCTGTCATCCTGGATGTTTCGCCGGTAGACACGCGCTGAAGGTGAACGCATTCCATAACCAAGCACTCGCAGGTGCACAACCTAACACAAGGAGTCACAAGACTCATTCGAGACAAAGCACTCCTGTCCAACATTCACTGTCCACCCCAGGAGGCGGAGAGACAATTTAGCACCGCCCTCTCCTGGACCACCGGAAACTGTCGCTATGCTGCGATTGGGATTTGAACCTAGACGTCATGATGAAGTTGTACTGAGAGGGGGTGACCTATACCACTTGACGGCTCTAGTCAGCTGATATTTAAAAAGTTCCCGTAATCCCGATGACTTAATTCTCATAATCGTATTACATTATCCTCTTTCATCCATTAATACCCAGCCCTTGAAAAAGATTAAAGGCCAGCGCTGACGCCAGGTGAATACTTTGAGCAAGAGAACAGTGAAAACAGCATAGAAGCATTAATTAATAAGAATATTTACCCACATCCTGCAGTGAAAAATACACTAAAAGCAGTAGTAAAAAGTATCTAGTACTCAAAAAATGGAAGGTTTTTGTTTTTTCAGGAAAAAAATGGAATAGGGCCGACACTTAACAGAGCTACAGTAAGTACGACCTGTGGAAAAAAGTTACGTAATTACGTAATTTAAATGAAATCATATTTGTTTTCTTAACAAAAAATGACGAGCAGGAAGGTGAAGCCCCAGATGTGTCACACATTCTTTAACTGTTTCAACAAACAACCCATTACAGGTCACCGTCAGAGTGACAACAAACTCCTGGAAGTCCACCTCGCCGACTTTGTTCTCATCCAAAACGCTCATGAACTTCTCCACCACCATAGGCTTACATAGGCACAAAGAAGCAATCAACAAAATGGCAACACAATGAATCAATTGGTTAGTCTACAAAACTCTAGGCTATAAAGTGCAGTGGATGTTTCGTTTCTAACACCATCTGAAAATAGAGACTTCTTCTGTTTCAGAGATCTGTCATGGATCATCAGTGTTCCATGTCAGCCTTCTAATGTGGCAACCAATAAACCCACAGGCCCAGCTATTCTGGAAGGTTCCCTCAGCCACCTCTCCCCTCTGTGCAGCTAGAACCTGGATATCTTTAATAGAGTGCGTGTTATCATTGACGGACAGGGGAAACAGGCTTTTAAAGGCATCCAAATTATAGTTCTTATTGTTCTCCACAGTTTTTGTCATTATTATTATGATAAGATGCTTTGTGACATTTCTAAACGGTAGGTGGCATTTAACATAACCCCATGTAATATATAGATTTGCATTAGTTTATACTTTTTTATTTAACCGTTATTTAGCCAGGTAATTCATGTAAACACTAATTCTAATAAATAATCAATAATCAGTCAATCAGGGCTGTGACTCATCAGTCAATTACAGATGCAACTACTCTGACCCTGAATATAAGTTATAAAGAGATATAAAAGGCTATGGGACTGGGCACATAGACAAATTGGGTGCGTATGGCGTGAACCAATCAAAAATCCATTTTGTTTGCTCAACGAGATATTGTAGACATTACATTTTATCAGTTAATGAAATCCATCAGAAAGAGAGGATGGAGATTGATATATAGATAATCTGTTTGGGTACCTCTGATGTTAAATGGGTTTAGCTGAATATGCATTCAGGTCCAAGAGAAATCTAATTGTCTTCTATATATTTGAATTGGACTAATCATGTGGTTTACTTTCTGAATTCACTAGAATTCAAATGAAGTAGACCCCAAACCATGCAAGCAAGCTAGTGTTGCTCTGCTCAATGGGTTTTCCTAATGAAATTAACAAGAGTACATTGGGGGTAGGATTGAAAAAAATAATTCAGAACCCCTAAATAAAATATTTCTTTATGACTGGCACTTGCTCTGTCTTTGACAACACTGTTATTTTTATGAGTAAAAAACACTCTTACCAAAAAAATTCATGACGAAGAACTGAAGGATGGATTATCAAAGGAATGGCGGAAAGTTTGAATGAAGAATGAAGAGCACTACTGAAAATTCTAGGTTTGATTCCCATGAGGGCCTGATATGAATTAGTGCAACCAAAAGAACACATAAGAGAGAATGGAGAGTAGCATTTCACAATTGGCCATATAATCTGTTTTCTTACTATCTCTAGTAAGTTTTAAATGATATACAACTGAATACTGATACAGATAAAATAACAGTTCTGGTTCTATTAGATCTCAGTGCAGAATTTGACACTGTAGATCATAGAACACTTCTAGACAGGGTAGGACTCTCCGGGACAGCCCTTAATTGGTTCAGATCTTTTTTAGATGGCTAGAGTTACTTTGTCACCATTGGCAATCATGAATCTGATAGGGTGGCTATGACATGCAGAGTTCCCCAGGGATCAGTTCTCGGACTGCTTCTGTTCAATCTCTATATGCTACCTCTGGGCCAAATTCGACAGAAAAACAACATTAACTACCATTGCTATGTAAATGATACTCAAATATATATGGCTCTCAAACCGTATGACAACAGCTCAATAGACTCACCGTGTCACTGTATAGAGCACATAAATACCTGGATGAACCAAAATTGTCTACAATTAAACCAAGATAAGACATAGATTATTGTGTTTGGCAACAAAAATAAGAGAACTAGCATTAGTAAAGAACTGGATTCTTGGACCCTAAAAACCAGGGACCAAGTGTATAATCTTGGTGTTCTGATAGACTCAGACCTCACATTCAACCGTCATATCAAAGCAGTCACCAAAACAGCATTCTATCATCTTAAAAATATAGCCAGAATCAAGGGCTTGTGTCCCAAAAAGACCAAGAGAAGCTCATCCATGCTTTTATCCCTAGCTGGGTTGACTACTGTAATGGCCTCTTAACTGGACTCCCCAAAACAACTGTAAAACAGCTGCAGCTCATTCAGAATGCTGCTGCTAGAATGTTAACCAGGACCAAGAGATCAGAGCACATCACTCCGGTTCTTAAATCTTTGCACTGGCTTCCAGTCAGTTACAGAATAGATTTTAAACTGGTGCCTCTAGTTTATAAATCACTGAATGGTTTAGGCCCCGAATTAGTGATGGCCATTCGAGGCTTCATTAGCGTTATTTTAGCAGCAGGATATTATGCTGGGAGCACTCAGATTTTCTTTATCACAATAAAAGCCATCATTGGAATGTATAAGGCAATATAGTTAACAATCTAGTCTGTGAAAAAGAACAGACAAAATAGCATTGGAACGGACATTAAACATAAAATGTGCAGACTAGATTGTTAACTATTACCTTGTATATTTCAATTATGACTTTTATTTTGAAAAAGAAAATCTGAGTTAGCACTGCTAGCATAATATCCCGCTGCTAGAATAATGGTAGTGAAGCCTCCAATGGCCATCACTACCCCGAATACATTTCTGATATGTTTGAAGAGTATAAATCGAGCAGGGCTCTTAGATCGATGAACTCAGGTCAGCTAGTAGAGCCCAGAGTCCAAACTAAACATGGCGAAGTTGTGTTTAGCAGTTATGCTGCACATAACTGGAATAAACTACCAGAAGATCTTAGACGTGCCCCAAACGTATCAATTTTTAAAACAACGTTAAAAACACTTCTCTTTTCACAAACCTATGACTGAGTGCTTAAACTTAACCACACTGTTTTGCCTTACAGCTTTTATAGCTTCCTATGTTTTTATTTTGTTTTTATTCTATTTCTATTTTCTTATTCTGTTTTATTATTATCATGTTGTTATTTAAGGTGGTTAGAGTCCCCCTTGTTTTATTTATGTTTTCATTCTAGTATTTGTTTTTATTCCATTGTATTTTTATATCTTTTTGTTCTTTTTCTTTGTAAAGCACATTGAATTGCTTCTATGTATGAATTGTGCTATATAAATAAACTTGCTTGCTTGCTACTCTCCGTGTCCATGGCTAGTTCACACTCGCCCCACACTCGCCCCACACTCGCCCCAGTGATAATGAGGGATCAATGTGCATCCAATACATACGATCTTTGGGGTTAGTCCCCAGACTGATTGGGTGGGCAGAAAGGTCGAGGCTCAAGCATTAATGTCAATGAGGGAACTGTTGCAAAAGAGTGAACGAACAAGTGCAGGACACTGATGAGTTTAATGAAGCAGGAGGAGGAGAGGAGAAACTCAGCAAGTGAGGGGATGATTAAAGCGAACATTACAACGATGAGAGAACCGTGAGAGATTGTCACTGAAAAAGCTGCTCTACAGTCTATCAGCAACATTTCAATCAATCAATCAATTAATCTAATTTATTTATAAAGCCCTTTTTACATCAGCAGTTGTCACAAAGTGCTTTTACAAAACACCCAGCCTTTCAACTATCTACTACTCCTAACCCTTAACTTAACCTAACCTTAAACTGTACACTTACCATAACTCAAGTTGTAACTTTACCATTAGCCAAACCCTCCTTCTAAACCTAACCCTACAACCCTAAACGTAACTGTCTGGTCCTGGCTATGCCCCTAGCCATCTCTGCGCTGGGCTGGGGGCCATGGTCGAGACCTGGCAGAGGAGAGGCCTCTAGCCATCTCTTCAGTAGCTTTTTATGTTCCTCAATTGGAGGCAGCTGTACATCGTTGCCTCTAATTGGGGAACCTATTTAGTTCAGCCATTTGCCACACTCTGTGTGGATTATTGTTTGTTTTGCCATGTGCGTTTAGCCACTGTTACCGGTTTGTTGTGTTGTTTCTTTTGAGCTGTATTAAAAGTATGGATTTCAACCACCGCTCTGTGCCTGTGTCCTGCCTCCCGAACCGTGACAGTAACCATAGCAAGCAGTTGCTCACAGACATGTTGATGATTTGCTAAGAGTATGTCAATATGTACAGCATGATAGACTATCCAAAATGAAATGTAACGTAATGGATTTGGCCCATGGTCACAGATCCTGCTCTTGACTGAGCTTAATTTTGTATATTTGTTAGCTCAGGTCACTTATCTGTGAAATATTCAATTAAATTTGGATATCCTTATTCATACATTTATTTCATGAGAATAACTAAATAATATTCTGTATATATTTTTGTACTTAATGTGGGTTTGTAAAACACAAGCATACCATCATTACATAAATCATATTTCTGACCTGTGTTCAGCAAGAACACATAATATTCTATAAAATTAGTTTCTGCCCAAAACTGCAGAATAATTCATTACCATCATAGAATATCTCCGTTTTCATATGAATGGATATTGCCAATGACCCCATGACCCAATACCCCATCAGAACTCAATATAAAGAGACTGTACATTCTGAATGCCTATTTAGACAAAACCACAAGTGAAAACACAGCAACTTCATTACATTTTAATTGCTCATCCTATTGATTTATGAAGCCCAAAGCAGTGAGCTAACTCGCAGTCAGTCATACCAGGTTTATTCATCATTCATTAAAACCAAGCCAGACATTTCTCTTAAACACAGGACAATTGGGGATCCACTCTAAAGCCTTCTCTGCACTAAAGGGGAGCAGACTTAATTTCAAGATGGACGATAAGAACTTTAGCACTAGAATAAGATAAGCATCAAAGTGAGGTGTATCGAAGTGAGGTGCATCGAAGCGAAGACATAAATTGCACGCACGCACACAGAAACACAGACACAGATAAGTTACACACACAAACAGTATCTATAAACACACACCGTAAAATGCTTTAGGAATTATTCTGGAGGCTTACCAAGCAGTAGCTTAGGGAAGTTGGAGGTCTCGATGTTGTGGTAGTAGATGATGGAGGTAATGCCAGCCATGAAGGCTAGGCCAGCTGGCATGTATAGGTGTAGGTGGAGGGACACTGTGAACCTGGACAAAACACACAGGACAGGTGGGGGTCAATAAACAAATAAACACACACACACGCACACACGCACACACGCACGCTCACAGTACATGCGAACATGCAGAGATGCAGTCGAACACATCTTAACCAGAACATTTAGTATACAAACAAACTCAATGTCATATGTAAGCTGAGGTTGTTTTCCTTGAAAATTCCAAAAACACATGAGATGCTGATGGTTTTAAACGTAGTTCTTGCAGAACAGTTTGACCTTCGATCTCCTTCCAGAGATCAGCAGCTCAGAATATTGGGAAAAGTTGTTTCTGGGAATACTTCAGGGGTCTCCAACCCTGCTCCTGGTCTGGAGAGGTATTGTTCTGGTTGTTTTCATTCCAGCCCTAACTTCGCACACCTGACTTTAATAATTAGACAGTTAATAATTGAATGGGGCTGCTTATACATGGGGTTGGAGTGAAAACAACCAGGACAGTAGCTCTCCAGGAACAGGGATGGAGACCCCTTCTCTAGGATATGCTTGCCCTTTTCCCCTTGCCCGTCTGTGATGGAGGCCCTAAAGCCCTCTGCCACCCATAGAGCTTGGAACTCAGGTTCACAGTCTGCCAGATGAGTAGCCTTGTTGGCTACTGATAGCCCACGGTACCCAGCCAGGAAACTGTCAGCAGTGTTTTAAATGGCAGTTAAAGTAGTTTGAGAGTATCTGGGGGTTAGAACAAGGGAGGGGGTTAACATTTCGATTGATGTTCGCAGTGTGGGCATTTGAAAGAGTGCCCGGCCCATGATGCTTCCCAGGTCCTCCTTTCAAAGCATGAAGACAGAGTCCTCTGGGTTGTCCTTCCTCCGGAATTCAATGACTGGTGCTTTTGCTTTGTTTACATGTTTACATGTTCGCTTACGTCTGGAAATCAAATCAACTGTCTCATCTAAAAGGTCACCCAGAACGGTGTCATCTGGATATTTTACTGTCAAGCAATCCCCGTCTCAGAGTCTCAACTCATTGTTGTGTAGGGAGAGCAGCACTGTGGAGAGTAAACCTCAGCGAAAGAACTGAAACAAAAGGGCTCTTTGAAAAACTCTTGATCTCCAAAGGCTCTCCATTGTGTGTGAAGAATTATTCATTTTCTTTAACCTACAGTTGTGAAAACAGTATTGGATTGTGAAGAGCGGAGCCTGAGATACCCTGAAGACTAGGCTAAATGGAGAAAAGCCATAGCACGGAATTTAACCCACAGTCTCTGGGTCAAAAGTAGACTCCAGAGATCGCAGCGCTCCGGAGTCAATAAAAATTCAGAGCGCTGGCATTACGCAGGAGAGGCTAGACGGGGCGACAGGGGGAGATGGGTAGACTCACCCATCGGAGACGATGCCCTCGGCGATCTCGCAGACCAGAACAAAGAGGAGAATGAAGGTGAGGAGCCAGCGCAGGTTGTGACCGGGAAAGTGGAGCCAGGTGCTATGGTGGATGTGCACCTTGGAGCTCTGGCTGCCCCAGCCTTATAGCACACAATAACAACAATTACATCATCAACAACAACAACACAGGAAACAGGAAGTTAACTGTAATGAACAGTGTGATGTCCATCCTTACAAGAAAAAGCAAATTACTAGATGTACAGCTGATGTGATAATGTGGTAACATAAAAACACGCGACAAAAGAGTTGAATGAAAGTAAGCCGCTTGCTTAGGATTTAAACTCACAACTTTGTATTTGCTAGCTGAAGAGCTCTGCACCACCAGGACAGTGGGTCTAATGGAAATTGACTGTACATATTTCTAATGTGCCAGAGAGATATGGCCAAAGACTATTGACAGGAATTAGTGGCTAAAAGCTTCCCCAAATACATTTTTATTGCCAAATTATTAGCATTACAGTCACATGAGCAGTGCATAATATTAGCTTTGTCTATTGGCTCTGGTCTTTGCAGAAAGGCTGTCTACAGAAGGAACAATTCAGTTTCTGAAACGTCCATTCAAGTCCCTAAAAAGTACTATAAACTACACTTGCAAACCAAACTAAATGTTGTATTTTAGAAAAAAAATCACAAACACTGGTGATTTAGATCAGGGGTTCTCAAACTTCTCTTAAAGGGGCGGCAGCCATTCCCTGTTTTTGAAATTTTCCAGAGCTAGCAAACCTGATTTAATATGTGAACTAATTATCCCTTAATTAGTCAGATCAGAGGGGCTAGTTTGGGGCTTCAAAAAAATGTAAACATTTGAGGGTTATTATTGACAGTGTTTCAGTTTCATTGGAGTGGAACGTTCTAAATCACCAGTAAAATGGAGTTTGTCTTTTTATTAAACAGCTCCTAGAAATGAACACCTAGGACTTTAGCTTAATAGGATGACATGGTCTTGAGCCAGGCACAATCTGCAGATCAGTAAAATGTACCTTCATGCTTCTAAAGGAGCTTAATGTATACCTAAGTTATGAAGCACCCAGTCATAACAGAGTCAATGCCTGCAGTATATTTCAAATGATAAAATCGTCAAGATTCAGTGGGTTTCATTTGTAACAGTCCACTGTTAGCTCCCTACCAATTACAATATAATAATATTGCCACTTTCACTGTTTGCCGTTGAGGTGTTCAATTATAGCACCGCTGGCACAAACACAAACTGACAAACCCAGAAACCCAGACAGACACACACAGAGACAGACAAACACATAGCGACACCTCCTCTAGTGAACTGAAGCTCTGTGAAAATTGTGACACCCTAAGTAGGAAAGAGAGGTCTCTCTGGGGCCACTGTGCATCTCCCCTCTGAACCTCTCATCCAATGGGATTTGAGGTGCTGGCTGAAGGGGACCACAGGCCTCAAAGAAATGCAACTGAGATTCTCACAATGGCTCAATGTGACCAGAATGATGAATGATACCCTTTTCAGACATAGTACACTGCAACAGTAGGTAAAAGTGGGCAGCAAATAACCTTCCAGATGAATAAAAAAGTGGAACATCAGGGTCTTTACCAAATTCTACTCCAGCACAGAATGTCCAGTATAATTTCCCTGACAACTATAACTGTAGAGAATTGGTATGCTACATTTTGTTTTTAATAGATTTGTTTATATACAGTAGTAGGGTAGCAAGATGCATTTTATTTTTCAAAACATTTCAGTTATTCACGGTATTAATATACCGTAATGTACTTTTTTAGGAGAGATTGTTCTGCACCCTAGTAGCAGGCAGGCAGGCTGCACGTTCAACTCTAGATAATTTGATTGACAGTTCTGGTCGTATAGTGATGGACTTTAGTCCAGAAGCGGGATTTCATTACAGACCAATAAAATAACGGTTTAGTGGCACATCAAAACCTTCACCTGAGAATGTTTTGTGTCAGCTTTTGAAAAGCCGCGGTGTTCCCTTACAGATATAAAACTATGCCATAACCATAGCGATTCCAAAGTGCCACAGTCCCTATGTCTGAAAGGTTATGAAAAGAGAGTGGGAATAAAAGGACAAAATGAGGGAATAATTGTTGAAGGAGATTAGAGATGGGTAATATTTCCTTTACATGTATTAAACCAATTTAAAATGTGCATTTTGACATTTTTTATTTATTGGCCTGAATTGCATTAAAGGTAGACATTACTTTTACTACAACCGCCATTAGTTATGTTACCATATCAGAATCTTCATCTGCACTTGACTGTAATTAAAACTAGTTAGCATGATTTTCCCACTTAGATCACTAACTTCAGCTACGCTAGCTAACAAAGCTGAGCCATCCAGTCAAATTTCATATTAAAGTATTGTTAGCAGGGATGCTGCTCACTAGTGCAGCACATGTAATGTAATATGTTCCACCAAATGTATTTTTATGAAAACGTTTGTGGTTTAGCGAGTTAACCTATCTAGCTTGTTAACCTACGTCAGTCACATCATTATCTTCTCTGGCGAATGTTCATCAATGTCTTTCCCTATGGCTTCCAAAACTAGACCTTGTACATCACACTTTGCATTGGTCAAAACAATAAATTCACACTGCAGTGATTGTTTGGAGTGACTTCTTGTGGAAGGGTTCGTACACAAATCATGCTAAATGTCTTCTTAATATCAACTAAAACAGTTTTCTCTGAAGTCTGAACTCCACAATAGTCCCTGGAGGTTCATGAGGTTGTTTAATAGCAATAGGCATCAGTTTTCATAGTATTTATCTCTTTTTCTATTTCTGTCTCTATCTCTCACACTTTGTTTATCCAAGCTCTATTGTTTATCTTCCTTCTTTGCAAATGAGTTTATCCCAGTCTATATACGTTTCATCGTAAAACCTCACACTGTTGCGCTATATTTCCCAGAAGCCAGTGGTACAATGTGGAAAGTAAAGGTTTCCATTTTTAAATACAGTATGGTGCAGCCTCCTAACAGCATAGAATAGCATAGAAGAGACACATAACTGTCCACCCAGATGGCACATATCCAAGAACACTACTGTCCCACTTCACCAGCTGTCACAGGGACACAAAACAGAGTCACACGACGATGATGACACCGGAAAAATGTCAGAGCACATTTCAATCGCTTCAGCATCAGGGACAGGAACTCGTAAACCTGTCACGCAGTCCCACAGTGATGATGACACCTGTGAAATTTGGGGACTGGGCGGGGGGAGGGGGGGTGGACGTTTCGGGAGTAGGGATGTGTAACTCAACCCTATGTTAGATAAAGGCTCCCGCTAAAGCTCGCAAGCCCTAAATTCCAGGAGAAAGGTCACATTTGTTAGTCATAAAAAAAATGCTTCCCACAATGAGGGACTTCTTGGAATATGTCACAACCAGTTGCTAAGGCCATATGTCCCTTAAGGTTTCCTTTAAAAGCTTAACGGCTTTATGAAAGGAACACACTGACAATGAAATAGACAAAATGAATGAATGAATACATAAACCAATGTAAAACAACAGTGAGTACATGAGGGAGAGACTATATTAATTGATCTTCTTCAGCACCAAGGCTCAATACATTCCCTCAGACATCTTTATCATCATTAGTGTCTACAATTATTCACAGTGCGACATTTTATCACTGTCAGAAGAAAATCTTGTAACACAATCTTTACTGATATTTTGCAGTAATTAATGTCATTAAACTTACATGACATAGGGCATTTACTCATTTATTGAAATGGTTTAAAATAGCTTCAGGATGTTTCTTAATTGTTTGTTTGTTTTTGGTCAAATGTGTCTAGTTTTCTTAATTCCTTCCAGTTTCTGTTTCGGAGATGAGGTTTTCAACAGAGCAGTGAAACGATGAGCTCAGCAACCAGCTGCCATAGGACAGTTAGAGGACATGGTCATGCCTGTCTCTGACATTTCCTCTTTTCTCAGACCCTGGTTGTGTTCTGCTTGCACTCTGTTCTGTGTGTGTATGTGTGATCACGTACTTTCTCGCCCTTGCAGTAGCTGTATGTTTGGGGGGTTCTCCCCTTGTGGTTAAACTCACCAATGAAGAGGATTGGGAAGGTGATGAAGAGCAGGAAGATGTGTGGCACCACATTGAGCGCGTCCAGGAAGCAGCCGTTGTTGAGAACGCCGCCATCCACGTTGTAGGCAAACGAGTTGTTCTCGTTCCCGCAGAACGCCAAGGACATGGTGGAGCCGGGACTCTGCAGAGGAATCCGCCACAGGAATGGGAGGTAGGGGGAAAACGGGAGGAAAGAAACGAGAGTCTCTCAGAGCATGTTTTCTTCTGTAGCGCACTGTTGTAGCTCCAGCAGCAGGTCTTCAGGTTAGAAGGTCGAACGGGACCTCCTATATTTGCGTCTCTCTCTCACATCCTGGCTCGTATCGCAAGATACAGAGATAAAGATGGGAGAAGAGAAAAACTGGAGGGAGAGGAGAGACAGAAGGGGGAGAGAAAACGAGAGAGAAGCAGGGTGCAGACAGACGATATGTCACAGTCCCGTTACAGAGGCACAGAGGCACCCTCTACTCCCCGGGGGTCTAAGAATCACCGATGCCGGGCGGAGAGCTCGCTGCTAACGAATTCCTGCATCCTGTTCTCCCGGAGTCTCCAACACACATCCTTTATGCCCATGTATCCTCGCCGGACGTCTATTTTCTGCTCCTCTGACGAGCAAAGCGCTGCACAGCTTCTCTGGAACACGCACCACACGCACACAGAAGCAAGGATACAAACACACACACACACACACTCTCAGACACACGTTCTCTATAGAAACACAGGCTGGAACGGAGTCGATCTGCGGAGTCCTTCTGGCACACCCGATATTCCTGTCTCCGCAGAAGGAGATTTCAGAGTTGACCTTGCAAGAGGGTAGCTGAGGCTGAATGCGAGCCGGCAACCTGCTAGACGTGGTAGGGAAGAGAAGGGGTGGGAGGGGTGGAGAGGGGGAGGTGGCGGGGGGGGAAGGGTGCGCGAGGGAGGTAGAGGGAGATAGACAGAGGGTGGGATAAAGAGAGGGATTATCAAAGGAGGAGGAGGAGTGAGAAACAGAAAGACAGAGAGCGAGAGAGCGAGAGTACACGGGGGGGGTTATTAGAAGGAAAAAGGTATGGAGAGGGAACAGTGTGATATATACTGAGAGAGAAAGAGAGCGAAAGATACCAATGCTGACATCACAGAGAGGAGAGAGACGTGAGAAGCATGCCAAATTCTAAACCTCAAAAAACAATTACATACAGTAAATCCATAATTGCATCCCTCCGTTCCATTATTAACAGAATAACTAGGATGCTGTAGTTGCACATACAGTATGCACTGTCTCAAGGCAATAACACTGGGACACAAAATGCAATTGGCATCTCAAAAAACAGACTACTGTATGTGTTTCAGGGAATATACTCTTATGAATCCCAGTGACATTCTGCACTCGAGCTGCAGAAGGCACTGAGAGGAATCACAAATGTATGTATTGATTTGGAGATCCTCTTCTGTCCAGGAAAATATCAACCTGAGGATGGATCATTTAAGTTAAATTCAGGTTTCTTGTTATCAAGGTCTTTATTTTTCAGTGCAGAATTTATTTTACCAGTATATACATTGGAAACTGTGGTGGCCAAGTCTCAAAAACAACAATTTGCTTAATCCTATTAGAAAAGGCTCACAGAGCTTGTCAATTTTTAGATGTTTACTGAAGTAAATGGTTGGTTTATTGAAATTGATGTGTTCTTTTTAAGATTTTCTTGGAAAATATGTGGTTAAAAGCGTTTCTCATACATGGCAGTATTATTTACTATTTATGGGATGACAGGTTGCCTAGCATCTGACTTAATAACATCCAAGAGCCAGCAAGGAGAAAGTGATATCTCTCATAGTGTCCCTGAGCAAGGCAGTTAACACTGATTGCTATCCAGGTGCTCATCGTGGCACTTACATTTGGTGGGGTTGAGTTAAATGTGAAAGTTACAAGGATCTTGTGAGCAAACAGAAACATCTCCTCTCCTCTTATTTTTTAAATACATGAGAAGAATTTTTATCAACCGTCTGTAAATAGTCATAGAAAAATATCAACTTCATCCATTGTCATACGAGAGATATCAACTTTATCCATTGTCATTTGCTGTATGGGCACATGTATATTGCACGGACTCATTTGTATATTTTGTTAACATTTTAAGAAACTTTTTTTGATTTAAAAAGTATAGTTGTGTCTACATTCAACTGATTAAAGAAAATGTTGATACAGATGAAGTGTTGGAAAAAACAAGGTAACTGGCCATTCAGGCAACCTGCACTTTTGCAGTCATAAGGTACGAAGACTTCCATTGAGCGTTTACATTCCAAATGTCAGCAGATATGTTATGACATTGCAATACGTGAAGTTTATTTCAGACTTCTACAGCAGAGGCTGTGACATTCAATCAGTCAATTAATTCTGACAAATTCCTATAGTCTGAAATATACAGCTCTGGAAAAAATTAAGAGACTACTCCAAAATTTTCTTAAATCAGCATCTCTACATATATGGCAGCCATTCCGTTCCAGTGTCTGTTAAATTCCAACACAGGCACACCTTATTTTACTTAATGAGTTACTGATTAGGTGATTACCTGAACCAAATCTAATTTAACAAGGAAAAGTATAAAAACCACTGCTGTGGTCATCACTATCCTCTTGCAATAGGACCAGCTGGATGGCAAAAACAGTGCAAGTAGTACCTCAAAGGTAATTTGAATAAAAAATAACTATTCAGCATGACAAAAGAGTTGAAAAGAAAAGCTTTGAGTGAGGAAAAGAAGGGTTCAATTCTGGCTTTACTGGCAGAGGGATACAGTGAGTGTCAGGTTGCTTCCATCCTGAAAATTTCAAAGACGGCGGTTCATAAGAACAAGGTCAAGCAACAGACATTGGAGACAACAAAGCTACAGACTGGCAGAGGGCGAAAATGACTGTCCACTGACCGAGATGACCGTCAACTCATTCGAATGTCACTCAACAACCGTAGGATGACATCAAGTGACCTACAAAAAGAATGGCTAACAGTAGCTGGGGTGAAATGCACGGCGAGGACGGCTCGAAACAGGATCCTAGGGGCAGGCCTGAAGTCGTGCAAAGCTAGAAAAAAGCCCTTCATCAATGAGAAGCAAAGAAGAGCCAGGCTGAAGTTTGCAAAAGACCATAAGGATTGGACCGTAGAGGAATGGAGTAAGGTCATTATCTCTGAGGAGTCAAATTTTCAGATTTGCCCAACACCAGGTCATCTAATGGTTAGACGGAGACCTGGAGAAGCCTACAAGCCACAGTGTCTTGCACCCACTGTAAAATTTGGTGGAGGGTCGGTGATGATCCAGGGATGCTTCAGCCAGGCTGGAATTTGGCAGATTTGTCTTTGTGAAGGACGCATGAATCAAGCGAAGTACAAGGTTATCCTGGAAGAACACCTGCTTCCTTCTGCTCTGACAATGTTCCCCAACTCTGTGAATTGGTTTTTCCAGCAGGACAATGCTCCATGCCACACAGCCAGGTCAATCAAGGTGTGGATGGAGGACCACCAGATCAAGACCCTGTCATGGCCAGCCCAATCTCCAGACCTGATCCCCAATGAAAACCTCTGGAATTTGATCAAGAGGAAGATGGTTGGTCACAAACCATCAAACAAAGTAGAGCTACTTGAATTTTTGTGCCAGGAGTGGCATAAAGTCACCCAACAGCAATGTGACAGAGTGGTGTAGAGCATGCCAAGACGCATGAAAGCTGTAATTGAAAATCAGGGTTATTCCACCAAATATTGATTTCTGAACTCTTTCTAAGTTAAAACAGTAGTATTGTGTTGTTGAAAAATGAATATGAATTTGTTGCTTTTGCATTATTTGAGGTCTGAAAACAATGTATCTTTTTTTGGTTATTTTGACCAGTTATTTTCTACAAATAAATACTTTAAATGACAATATTTTTTATTTGGAATTTGGGAGTAAGGTTGTCAGTAGTTTATAGAATAAAACAAAAATGTTCATTTTACTCAAACACATACCTATGAATAGTAAAACCTGAGAAACTGATAATTTTGAGGTGGTCTCTTAATTTTTTCCAGAGCTGTATATACAGTCTGTTGTACTTTACAATCACTGGTTTTGTTTTGGCATCATTCTGTTATCATGGAATTGCTTTTCAGCGAAGCCTTATCTTTAAGTCAAAAATGTTTGATTAAACATTGCATATTGTTTTAAAACATAACTTTCATTTTTACGTTCACCAAACCAAAGTGTATTCTTGGGGATGTGGCAGATTATAAGTACACAGGAACAGTGAACTCATCACAAAAAAAAAAAAAAGGTGTAAAAATAAAAAAACTGTAATTTTCTGGCAGAGGGGGTGCCGGAAAAAGACTGTTAAATAACAGATTTATGTTGTAAAATTACATAGTGTAAAATTACATTATTAATCTGTAGAAATACGGAAATTTACTTTACTTCAAATAAAGTATATTCCTGCAATTTCACAGCAAGAATCCATTTTCTCCCCCAAAATCTCACTTTTGTTGCTGTCATCAGTAGCTTTTAAAAAGGTTTGTTCTTCAATTTTATTGCATTTGTACATCAGCTATTTGTATTTTGATGACTCACGCCTTACCAATGTCTACCAGACACAATGTTGGCAGAAATATGCAAGAGTCAGCGCTCTGCTTTGTCAGAAATGACCAAAGCATTGTCAGAAATGACCACAGCAGCTCATAAAAAACAGCAAAGCACACCAATAGAATCGTCTTCATTTCTATGGCTGGCACACAAACACGACCATAATCCCCAAAAAACATTCCAAAGGGTAACACTGTACATAAAGAACAAGATGTCAAAAAAACAAAGCTCTGTCCCCTTTTTATCAATTACAACAAACATAAACATTAACAAAATGAACAGCCACAAAGCATGCTGGGATATCAATAATAAATACTCTGTATTTATACAGGGTTTTTTGTAACCTGTGAATCAAAGTCTGGAAAAACAGATAATTCTTGTGTTTCCCTGATTACAGAATTTTACTGTCATTCTGAAATATAGAGAATTACACGGAAAATTTTAAGTAAATTACCGTAAAATAACATTTATTATTTACAGTGCTGACTATCCTTGATGAAAATCAACTATTGTCAAGAGGGGGACACTATTCCACTAGTTTACAACAAATTGACATTCTCTTGACCACTTGATCTGTATCTGGGTCAGAGGAAAGAGTATTTAGGATGATGTTTTCCAGTATTAGAAACTAGCCCTGCTTCCTACCTGAGTCTGGAGTTTACTAAATCTATATCTCTCCTCTCTCACTTCCTATTCTGTACCAAAATAACCCTTGACATGGAAATGTGTTGAAACACAGAGATGGAAAGAGGTCTGCTCTGTGATCTTTGCCCTTATGGGACCTGTACAATCATGGTCAGGGCTATTGGAGCCATCTGCATGTTGGAGTGGACAGTTTTAGAATAATTAATCTGCTGATTTCTCCAAAAGACCCGGTTGGAATTGTTATCACATGACTGGTGACCCGGTTGGAGTTGTAATCACATGACTTCAAATGGGTCAATGTGAGTTTATATGTGAGTTGCAGCTTTAGCAGGTCAATTCCTAGGCAAAATCAACCTGAACATACATCAATATACTAATTTCCAAATTAAACCACATTCATCATTATTGAAAAGGTATATAGGATTTTTTTTCTATTACAGAGAAGGATGCAAAGTTGCAGAAAAAGGCTTTTTTATTCCATCCTATATCCTGGTGTCTAGAAAGGACTCACATAACTAGTTTTGTCCAGGCAGACCAGACACATAACCACTGTTTAAATATTCTAGTACCAATTCGGTAGTATTCTGTAGTAAATTGTCGCATACTTCAGCAAAAAGGCCGGGGGGGGGGTGGTATATGGCCAATATACACAGCTAAAGGTTGATCTTAGGCCCGACATGACACTGAGGCCCTGGATACAGCCCCTAGCCACCGTACATCGGCCATATTCCACAAACATCGGAGGTCCCTTATTGCTATTGCAAATCGTTTACCAACGTAATTTCAAGAGTATACAACAAATATGACACATACCTTTCTTCGGTTCTAATCGCATTGGTAACCAATTTATAATTGCAATAACGCCTCTTGATTGTTTGTGGCATATTGCTAATATATTGCGGCTATTTGTCATACACAGGCATCAACTGTGTTGTGCTTAACTTAACGCTAGACTTTTCTGAATTTCTTTCCTCCCTGGTGGTGAAATATGACCATATCATTGTTGCAGGGGATTTCATTTTCCATATTGATAACCCCTCAAATACAGCAGCCACCGACATTATAAATCTAAATCACTTGACATGACACAGCATGTCTCTGGGCAGACCCACAATCATGGCTACACCTTAGATTTGGTTTTTACTCTTGGTCTTGAATAATCTTTTAAATGAAGATATTTTTGTGTCTGATCATCTTACTATTGTTTTTAATGTCCTGCTTAAAGTTTTCCCCCGAAAAGGAAAATCATAATATTCACTCTGGCATCATTATTTCACAGACAGCTTCAAAGTTTTCATATATTTTCCTAGTCATCCTGTCTACACTTATTTAACTATTTTACTCCAATTGGTTTAGAAGACCTTTTAGATATCACATCTAATTTAAAACCCTCCTTTTGCCCTGCTTAAAGAAATTATTGGACCAGTAGGCCCTGAACTACTCTCCATTATAAACAGTTGTCCCCGCACAGGTTGTGTCCCTGACTATTTTAAGTCAGTATGTGTTCAGCCTCTTCTTAAAAAACTTATTCTTGACACCTCTGTTTTTAATAACTACAGGCCAATTTCCAAAAATTCCAATCAGGTTTGTCAGAAACTGTTGGCCCCCAATCTATTTTGGGTTAAGTTTGGTTGGCTCTAGGATCGCTAGCGATAAATATTGTGCCTTTTGCCAGGAATTTGGGAGTTTTCTTCGATCCAGACTTGAATTTTGAATATAACACAAAAGAACTGGTGCAGTCATGCTTTCACCAACTTAGAAACATTGCCAATAAGATCGGTTTTAGTCTTTTGAGCACACTGAGAAAATTATATATGCTTTTATTTCATCTCGCCTAGACTACTAAAGGACTAAATCAAGGTCTCATATAACCCCAGTGTTGGCAGCTCTACATTGGTTACCGGTGAATTTCAGATTAGATTTTAAAGTTTTACTTATCACATTTAAGGCACTACATGGTCTGGCACCTGTTTACATTAGTGACATGCTAAACCCATACTGCCCTGTTAGGCCTCTAAAGTCAGGTGAAAAAGGACTTCTGCCTGTTCCGGAGTCTAGACTGAAAACTAAAGGGAAACGGGCCTTTGCTATACGGGCCCCTGAACTCTGGAACAGCCTACCACAGAATGTTAGAGATGCTACATCAGTGCATTCTTTTAAATCTTACCTAAAAAGTATTTAGTGAAAGATGGCTTTCACTAATATTTTATCATTGTGATTTTATGATATTTTGCTTATTCTTTTTACTTCCTTTATATTTTTTTTATGATTATTTTAATGTTTTTCTATTTTCATTGAGTGTAAAGCACTTGGTGTAAATGTACTAGAAAAGCGCTATTAAAAATAAAGTTATTTAGAATAGCCATTACTTTTGAGAATCTACCCCCTTGTGTATTATTGCTTAAATATACTAGACTGTAGTATCCCTGGACTGTGTACCGCTTACTATAACATGTAGACTAGAATGCTATAAGTCTCTGTAGTACTACTTATACATGGGGTGATTACCACACATTATTGCAAACTGTTTAGAATGCAATACCAAACACTGTGTCCCCTCCCCCACTTTCCAATTTGTGTCACCCATGATTTAGAAACCTACTTGCCAAGTCTAGGCCATCCATTGTGCTCTATATAATAAACAGCAGAACCGTTTAATGTCACTGTTCAGAACGCTAGTCTTATATCAGATAAATTACAATGCTCATATGTGGCAGTACTTCTGACTTAAAAAAAAAATCTGCAGTCCTGGGATGCTTTCTACTGACTTAAAAAGTGACAAGAAATGTGTAATAACAGGCTTTTGAAGATTTGATCTCTATATTAAGATTTATGATCTATTTCAGGCTTTGAAACATCCATAATATAGGACTGCATTGTTACAAAAACAAAGTTTAGATTTTGCATTCAAATGTAACATCCAAAACATTGGAATCCCTCAACTGTCACTGTGCCCACCTCTTGGCTCTGTCCTGAACTGGAAATTACCACCATTCATTTTGGGATTATTGCCCAGATGGAAATAAACATCCACTGTTAGATTGAACGGAACAGCAGCAGTCACAGAGGCTCCGAGAAACTTTAATATTCTCGAGTGGAACTCTCATGTTAAATTCGGGACATTCCAGAATGGACCTCCCACTCAGAAGTTGTTGTAAAACTAAAGTAAATAACCAAAGATCACTGTTCAAAATGCTAGTACTATATCAGAAGAGACAGACCATATCAGATGAGACAGATTATATTGGATGAGACAGACTATAGCAGATGAGATATACCATATCAGATGAGAAAACATATCAGATGAGATAGACCATATCATATGAGACAGACTATATTAGATGAGATAGACCTTATCATGAGACAGACTATATCAGATGAGATTGACCCATATCAGATGAGACAGACCATATCAGATGAGAGAAACCAACTCACTTGTTTACATTCCCTGTAAACCATCATCAAATTTATGGGTTTTGGCTGATACCAATGGGTTTATCCTGAGAATATCAGAAGAATATGTGAGAAATCGGGGTTGAATGTTTTTTTCATTTAGGTGGTTTCTATGGTTCAACATAACATGAGAATACAACAGCTTACTAATGTGTGTTTTGTATGATAAAGAGGGTAATGGGTGAAGGTTAGTCATGCATTATTTAGAGACAGAGGCGGGATACTCTTGGCTGGAAATTACGAGAGACCTCACATGAGCCAATACCTAGGTTCCAATATAATATCTACCAAGACTCTTGCTAATGTATTCGCATTGAGATTCAGTAGTAATTTTATTGAAATGTAATGTTCATTGCTCACCTGACCCGCATACAAACACACACACGCACATGCACACACACTTATACTCGCACCCCACACATCTAGCCACGAGGATCGCCATAAAATATCATGAGACACAAACAACTAAGTCATTTTTCTCTTGCCCATCTTGACACGTAGCACAGGCGGATGGCGGATGGCGGATGGGCCAACCAACAAGATATAGGGCAGATACATGACTCAATTGGAGTGCATCCAATGAATACATGTATTCTATTATAGGCCTCCCGCTTGAAATATTGATGTGTAACGACCAGGCATAAGCCTATGAAGTCTAAAAATCTGAGGTGTAGTAAAAGAAGAGCAAGAAGATGTTTACAATGATCGAAGGTCGTTATTTTTGCATTTGGCTTGGGGAGAGTAAATCATTCCAAATGCCGATGGAAAATAGTAGAATAATTGTAAGGGATGCTTCTCTATGCCTTAATTTACTGAGATATGTATAGGTCCACACTTACAGCAATATGATGACGTTTTCCCATGAGTTTCTTTTAATAATAAGCTTCTTTTAGAAAACAATCGATGGTGAGTATTGTTTGGATAAAATCTTGAAAGAAAATCCTGAACTTTCAGTAGTTTTCTTTTCAGTCTAAATCATGTGGCAGCACGAGACAGCTGCTTCGACCAACTCAATTAAAAAACCAAGTCTCCACACATTCAAAACACTTACCGGTTTGTATCGTGAGATCATCACGTTCAAAAGCGACGATTGTGGACTGCACTGTAATGATTTGATTACATTTAATTCAGTCCTCCAGTCACCGAATGCAGCAAAATTTCACCATAAGATTTCTAATTAAAGAAGAACGCTACGTAGCTTAAGTTATTTTACGAGAACACAAAACTTCGCAGGTATATTGAGCATCATTGCACTTCCTCGTGTTGACTTGAGCAAACAATAAAAAAAACAAAGAAAAAAAGGAAAAAAAACAATATACTCAGAGATCAGATTTTGTTCCTACTGGGTTTTAAACACAGCTAGTCCAACACGTTCGCAAACAGAGAAATTGGTAAATTTCCATAAATTATTCATGGATGCTGTGACCACCCGGAGAGCTGGCCACGGTCCTGAAACCGTGGGTACGATTGTGGAGGAGGCTGTGTCAATTTCTAGGCCAAGATTGGCTTTAGCATGAGCCATCGACTACTGTACATGAACTGGTCGATCAATGCACACACAATGGTATGTAGTCACGTAGTCAACGCCAGCCCACGACATCTGAAAATGTACTGAACGTCATTGCCTGAGCGCAACTATTACATCATCGATGTGGGCATTACTTTTAGATTAAATAATTTCACAATACATTCAATATAGACCACAATAACATTATTATTCAAAATGGGTGGTGGTGGTGGGGGGTTAAACCTTCCCTTTTTATTTACATGTACTTCCACCAAAGCTGCACTCTACACAGGATAAATACGGTATGATTTGGTTTTGACAAGCGTTAGCGTGGTCCTTCATATGAATCGGTCAAATGGTAAATTAATCCATTGAGGGGGCTCTCCACAAGAGCGGTGGTCACAGAATTAATAAACATCATTTACAGTGGTTTGACGTCTGGTCCACTTTAGAACAAAGGAGGAACACGGCTGCCCCCTGTGGACGTTGATAATATCACAGGAGAGCATAATGACTAAGATCTATCCACGGGAAATAGAAATTAAACTTATTCATTAGAATTAATTCCATCTTTATAAACTGTCTGAATCCTACCCAATCTGTTTGGCAAAGTGAACAAAAAATACTACCTTCATTGATTCTGAGAGAGCACTGATTTAAAAGGAGGGAAATGAATTGCATCACAGTGCACTGGTTGCCTGCTGGACTCTGGGACCAGCCATTCAGATGAATAGCTCCTATAATTGATTCAAGATCAGCTCAAACACCTTTAACCTTTGTTATGACATAGTAGATGCTGATTGTGGTGCACAGCGCATTACTCAGATAAACAACCCTTTAAATCAGCTCCACCTGGGAATCAACAAAGGATCAATATTCAATTGTTGACAATGAAGCTTCTCAGGATCAGATTTCCAGTTTCACACCACTGTATTGGCTTAACACTCTAAAAGATAGACTTCCTTTGCTGTGATATTTTATAATTAAAAGAACAGGGAGCAATGACAGAGATAGGAAATTGACTTCTCTGCCTTTACATGACATCTTAAAATGATATGGCCAGCCATGTTAGCCAAACTTAACACTGTATACAGCTCTATGTTGGATTATGTATGTCATAACCCCTCCACATATTCTTGAGAAAGTATACGCTGTGGAATCTGAATGGAATTCAACAGAGTGAGTCTCATTCACATTCTTGAAATGCACCCAGGTAGCACATCAAAACAAGGATTCTGTTTCTGCAGATTGCTTTCAATAATAATCCACACTGCATTTCAAAAAATTTTTAATGTAAGATTCTGGCTGTGATTAGTGAAATATAAGAAATATATGAAAGGCAATTAAAAAGGATGATTGATGGTTATGGCTTGTTTGTCCGGGTGGTCAGGGGCACTCAGAAGAACGTCCTAGGGAAAGGCAGAAACAGACCAATTAGCTGGATATCATCAGTGGAGTAGAATTAACTGGATATAATCAGTTGAGGTGAATGAGCTGGAAATCATTAGTTGTGTTGAAATAACTGGACATAATCAGTCAACTCAAATTAACTGCTAACATTAGTCGAGTTGAAATAACTGGATATCATCAGTTGAGCTGAATGTTCTGGATACCATCAGTTGAGTTGAATGGCCTGGAGATCAGCTGAAGAGCCTTCTAATTGGTCGTTGATCACAAGTTACCAATACAGAGGTGTGGAGATCCTGTGTTGCTGTGTTCCCCAACACTGGTGGGTTCCATTGGAAGACACGCAGGCCATGAATTGTGACCAGAAACATTTCAACTGTTTTTGGTTGATAATGTGGTGGGCCACAACCCTTGTCTCATGTCAGAGGGAGTAGCTACATAGGACCATTGAGCTATCCACTGAAAAATAATCTAACGGACAAAAACTGTTTTGTGGACCGTTTGAGGACCACAATAGTCATCTTCTAGTATAGGTTTAAACACATCACAGTCCCTTTACATCAATCAGAACTGCTGAAGGCTGGCAGAAGGTTTTGTCCTGACCTCGGAGCCTGACACACACATACGCTCAGTATGTCTATTGCTCCAGAAGACCACAATATGGGAGCTGTGTCATTTTGACAGTTAGTGCCTGGGTAAAGAGGCATACATGCTTAGAAAAAAAGGGTTCTGCCGCTGTGTCCATACAACGCTTTTTGGTTCCATGTAAAAAAAAACTCTGTGGGAAGGGTTCTGCATGGATCCAAATCTTGAAGAACTAAAGAACCCATTTGGGTTCTAGACACACTATTCTATTCAAAGCATGTACCAGTTCAATGAAAGCGGTTGTTCAGTTGTTTTGTTTGACTGAGAGACTGTCAAATTAATTAGATGACTGCTGCTCAGACACACAGAGACACACATACCGAACACACGCACGCGCGCGCACGCACGCACGCACGCACGCACGCACGCACGCACGCACGCACACACACACACACACACACACACACACACACAGCAGGCTCATTTAAGGTCATCCGGTCATATGGCAGTCGACACATGAGCAGGTGAACCGTAACGTCTTGTTGTGCTTCCAGCTGGACCGCTGTGGCCAATGCACGGCCTGTCATCCCACAAACTGGAGATAGCGCTGTAGCTGGAGTCCACGGGCAGAATGTACTTACACCTCGTCTTCGTAGTCTTTCGGGGGTGACACCGCTATGACCAGGTCTATCCAGTCCTGACAACACACAGACGCACACATCCAATGAAAGAAGAATTACAATTGGCTTGCCCATTGTTCCTCGCGCTGAGGAACAACAGACCAAATTGCAGGACTTCCACGGTAGCGAATGTCACGGGGACCCATTTACGGTGGCCCAGAAATGCTAAACGCAACCACTAATACAAGTACACACCCCCAATACAAATACTCCCCCCAATACCGCAAAATATAACCACTAATTCGATGACACACTCCCAATATGTATCGTATTGGGGGGAGTGCGTACATATTTGGGAAAGGGGTATTGTATTGAATTGGAAGTGTGTAACTGTGTTTTGCACTTCCAGGCCACCATACTTATTGATCAAACCGATTTCAGGATTTGCACGGTAACAAAGGGCCTGTCAATCAAATTTACAGCAAGATTTCCTTGGTCACGAATACAATGGAGGACCTATCGATCAGACTTGATTCCACCCCGCCCCACTAATCACTTCAAATCCAGGTCTGACTGGTAAGGCTCTGACTAGTATCTCAATGAGGCCCATGCATGGCAGCCAATTACAGTCTGCGCAAACGATCAGGGCAGCATTTCACAATAAAAGACATAATTGCATTGAATACACTCCCGCGCTACAGTAGGTGAATTGAGAACGCGCATGGACGTCCATAGGCCCCCGTGTATTTCTGGTCATAGTGTTGATCTTGGTGTTGTGGAGACATTACCCCTCCGCTGTTCCAGGCCTTGGCCAGAGAGTTCTGGCCTTCAGTTAGTGAGACGTCAGTCAGGATCTTCCCATTCACAGCCATCACCTCGTCTCCTGGCACGATCCCACCTGGGGAGGCGCGGACACGCACACACAACAATAACTTGTGAATTGCTTTCCGCAGTTGCTTTTACATATAACCACAGCTACAGGGAGAGTGCTGCCTATGTAGATTCAATTTAGGTTTGGTAACCAGACCTCAGTTAAAAGCCGGGGATTAGTTTTTACTATTATGGCTCCACAGAGACATTTAGACTTAATCTATTGAATTTCAGTCGAAGATTGAACAACGTGCAGATTGTGAAAAAAGGGCACTGTGAGTAATGTGAAAATGGGATGTTTCATTACAAAGTTTAAATTTGTCCCATTTTCACAATAATCACCCTACAAATTTTCTAACTTACATGTTTTTTGGACATATTCTTCAGAAAGAGATCCACAGCCTTACTTTTTCTGTAATTGGTGCAAAATGGGATGAAGATTTGTGTGTATAACCTTTAAAGAAATCCATGCGTTGACAGTGCCTGTACTCACCATGCTTGTCTGCCGAGCCTCCGTCGTAAATGGCAGATACCACCAGCTTTCCCAGGGGGGAGTCTACACCCCCCTCCACGGCCAGATCCAGTGGTCCGACCTGGATGTAAGAGGGAGGAAATATGCAAGGCAATGTGTTTAATGCATTTGCTCCTCACCATTCAATGCTTTGATGTACCACCACCACCATCAATCTTCTGTGTCTCACTGAGGAAATACAGAAACGATTCAGCAGTGCAGGAATTCACTTTTAGGAATTGAGTGGCTTAGGGTGGCCTAGGCAGGAGACATTACCCCTCCGCTATTCCAACGAAGCAACCAATTTATTTATATAGCACAATTCATACATAGAAGCAATTCAACCTGCTTTACAAAGAAAAAGAGAAATATAAAAATACAACAGAATAAAAACAAATACTAGAATAAAAACAATAAACAACAATAAAACATCAAATTAGAAAATAGAATAAAAGAAAAACAAAAAGTGTTTTTAACCTGGATTTAAAAATTGATACGTTTGGGGCACGTCTAAGATCTTCTGGTAATTTATTCCAGTTAAGTGCAGCATAACTGCTAAACACAGCTTTGCCATGTTTAGTTTGGACTCTGAAGTCTATTAGCTGACCTGAGTTCATGGATCTAAGAGCTCTATTCGGTTTATACTCTTCAAACATATCAGAAATGTATTCGGGGCCTAAACCATTCAGTGATTTATAGACGAAAAGCACAACTTTAAAATCTATTCTGTAACTGACTGGAAGCCAGTGCAAAGATTTAAGAACCGGAGTGATGTGCTCTGTTGTCTTGGTCCTGGTTAACATTCTAGCAGCAGCATTCTGAATGAGCTGCAGCTGTTTTACAGTTTTTTGGGGAGTCCAGTTATGAGGCCATTACAGTAGTCAACCCTACTAGAGATAAAAGCATGGATGAGCTTCTCTTGGTCTTTTTGGGACCCCAAGCCCTTGATTCTGGCTATATTTTTAAGATGATAGAATGCTGTTTTGGTGACCACTTTGATATGACTGTTAACGTGAGGTCTATCAAAACCCCAAGATTACACACTTGGTCCCTGGTTTTTAGGGCCCGAGAATCCAGCTCTTTACTAATACTAGTTCTCTTATTTTTGTTGCCAAACACAATAATCTCTGTTTTATCTTGGTTTAATTGTAGACAATTTTGGTTCATCCAGGTATTTACAGTGGATATAAAAAAATGTCTACAGCCCTGATAGAATGCCAGGTTTTTGTGATATAAAAGAATGAGACAAAGATAAATCATGCCAGAACTTTTTCCACTTTTAATGTGACCTATAATGTGAACAATTCAATTGAAAAACAAACTGAAATCGTCGAGGGGGAGTAATACTTTTGGGATGTTTATACTTTTAATTTTACTTTTAAAATTAAAAGTATTATACTTTCAGGTAATACTTTTAATTTTTTCACTAAATAAGCACGCAAATTCATTACATTTCACAGTGGACATGAGTTCTGATGCTATCTGCTTTAGGGGGTTCGTAAGCTTGTCGACCATGGCAAATAGAGTGCGGGAATTGTTGGTTGTTGATCATTCCCGATAAATGTTGCTGTCTAGCCCTGCGTTAACTCATAGCTGAATCTACCAAGGCTTTGTTTATAGATGTCATAGTGGATTTGAAGTTTAGTTTTCCTCCACTTAAGTTCCGATTTCCTAAATTCTCTTTTCAGGGCGCTTACCATCATGGTGGTTCTCCATGGTGCTTTATGTTTGCTCATAGTTTTCTTTACCTTTACCGGTGCAACACGATCCATGACATTCAATATTTTGGCGTTAAAATTATCCAGGAGTACATCAACTGACTCTGTACTTATTGTTGGAGAAATAGCTATGGTCTCCATAAACTGAGCATTGGTACTAATTAATGTACCTTTTCTTAACAGAAACAGGCTTTACTTGAACATCCGGGGTGATCAGTGATTCAAAAAAGATACAGAACTGATCAGACAGGGCCAAGTCTTTAACCATGACAGAGGAAATAGAGACCTTTGGAGATAACCAGATCTAGAATGTGGCCTTCAGTGTGCGTACGCTCTTTCACATGTTGATTAAGATCAAAAGTGTCAAGTAGTGTAAAAAGTTCTTTGGCATTATTGTCCGTATTATTATCTATGTGGATGTTAAAAGTCCCCTGTTATAATAAATTTGCAGAATATCGTGGAGGTCTGTAAATAGTTAAAAACAAAATTTTGGGGGTACCCTTCAATGTAAAACAGAGGTATTCAAAATAAATAAAATGACCAAGTGTATTTTCTCTGCACTGGAATGTATCTTTGAATAGGACAGCCACTCCTCCTTTACTACCATTTTGACACGTATTCATATAACCACATTTTTCGGGTGCTGTCTCATTGAGAACAGTAGCACTACAATCTTCTGTTAGCCACGTTTCAGTGAGAAACAAAATCTAGGTTGTAGGATATTATAAAGTAATTTACCAAGAATGATTTGTTGGGGAGAGATCTGATATTAAGTAAGGCCAGCTTAATAGATGTAATTGGGGTTCCTGGACCAGTAGGTTGACATGTTACAGATAACAGATTAGACAGATTTACTTCATTGTTGCATGAACAGATTAGACAGATTTACTTCAAAGTTGCATGAACTCGATACCTTCTATTTCTAATCAACACAGGAATAGAGATACCAGGTCCCAGCTTGTTCTCAAAACAGTCTGCATTGCTATTTTTACAATAGCAGGGACCCGAAGCATATCACCGAGAAATTTCTGTGCTCTGTGGAGATAAAGGACAAGGCTGTAGACGATGTGGCAGTCTAGGGTGGCCTACAGGTCTAAGCCGCTCCCTCCAGTGTTAATTTTAGTGCTGCAGCGTTGGTTTGTTTCGAGCCCACTTCTACTTCAGCAAATCAACCCTTTTCACTCTATCTCCTCCAAAAATATATCTTTAAAGAAAGACACCCTTTAGCAATTGCCAACGAACTTTGACCCCACAAAGCTAAGTGTGTTTTGATCCTTATTTTCATTATAAAGAATGAAGTCCCAGCCTGCGATGTGTTAGGCTTAGATACTACATCCTGGGGGTGTTTCTGATTACCTTCTTGATTCGCAGTAGTCTCACGTCTCGCCCAGCTATCTGATCTGACGAGAACTATTGACCCCGCCAGCAGAGAGGGACACAGAGAGAAAACCAAAAAACACACAGGATCACAGTCAATAGATGTTTATAGATCACAGTCAATAGATGTTTATATATCACAGTCAATGTGCATTATTGGATCAAAGTCAATGTGCATGTATGGTTAGTACATTTAATGGCTTCAGTGAAGAAAAAACCTGCCAAGATGGATAGAGTGAGCATTATCATATTGGTGCCATTTTGGTACCTGTTATCGCAATTTTAAAATAATTTTCTTCTTTTTGTGTATAATTCATTGGGTGATCTCCCTAGATGACCCGGTGGTGCCACATGATTAATCCCAGTGTTACCTGAAGGGATCAGGGAATTTAATCCCACCCAGTCTATTACTTTCTAAGTTAGGAAGCGATATCCATTCTAAAAGGCGCTACCGTCCCAAGTTGCACCCTCTATCCATCTCCATGATAATAAATAAATAATGAGGCACATTTTGTAGACAACTTGGACTAAATCGGTTGGTAAACACCTAATCGGTATTTGACTGTTTCACATTAGAGGAGTAATTCCGTATTGTGCGTTTTCCACCTGTATAAATGGAAAAGTGGAAATATTGACATAGACAGGTTATTCTCCGGAGTACTGTACCATGGAGTGGGGATCAAAGTCTTCCACGTATTTCTGAAAGCCCTGAAAAACAAATGACATTTCATTACTCCCAGGTTGCAGGCCTGCAGAGACTTGTTCAACATGGCAACGAGGCTTAGCACAACCGTAACCAGACAGTGATACAGATCATTATGACAGTCTGTGATGTGCAGTAAGCTGGAGTCGTCATCCCTCATAGGCTAAAGCATGATTGTGGTCAATACCATTTCAACTGCAGTAAAAACCAAACCAGATTAAAATTCCACCTTTTTCCTAATTAAAAATGTAAATGTAATTGTCTACAGGGTTATAATACTCACTCATGCGTCGAACGTAGATCATAATTTATCATTACCTTTCTAAATGACTTTGGCATGTAATCAGGGTTATGTAGAATTGTGTCGTGTGAGTGTTTTAGGACTGGATTTCCTATGACAACCACTAGGACTTTACATTAAAAAAAGAATGAATATAATGAGAAAAACCAAGTCAGTGGACCAATTCACAATATCTTTCCATCTTTGTAAAATAAAAGTTTTTGTAGCTTTAATAATTTCAGTATCAATAACAGTCAAAGGGAACAAGCAGGTTTAACCCTATTGCGGGTAATCAAATTTACTTTAAAAGCAATCTATTGTTGTTTCACAGACACGTCACCCATGACCTTAAAAACTTGAGGGCCATTCACGGAGAAACCTATTGTTCCTGTTCCATACCAGGCTCATCTCCCTGTCTCATCTCTCACGACATTCACAAGGCAATCGCACTGCGCTTCCTGTGTCCAAGCCCAACAGCTCAGGTGGAAACAAACTAATTACACCATATTTGTCTAGGAGTTATTATCCTTATGACTGAAAACATCACTCGGAGTGAGTCTGAATGAACGTTGATCATGTCTGACTTGAATGAGATGGCGTTCTAAGTAGGAGCTCAATCATTGCAATAACATTGACGTGTTTAAAATATACTAATTTAGGTTGTTTCAAAACCATCTACAGAACAAAAGATTGTCTGAGACAGCATGTCCAGCAGTGCTTTAGTTTCCTCCAAATTTTATGGCAGAAAATGAAGGATACATAGATGAGATAGATGTGGAACTGCTAGGAATAAATTTAAGGCAAGTAATTGAAAAGTCACGGTTTTTAATGGAAAATCATAATGTAATGTTGTGTAAAAACATGGAGATCTTTCTTCCTTAAGCACAGAAGTTGACTTGTGGTCTCAGTTTCAATCAAACACTAAAAAGGCTTTTGCGGCAGGCCAATGCACTGTCAGTTCACATTAGGACAGTCAAAGGAAGCCGAGAAAGCACATACACTGAACAGCCATGACATTATGACCACTTGCCTAATATTGTGTAGGTCCCACTTTTGCCACCAAAACAGCCCTGACCCATCGAGGCATGGACTCCACCAGACCTCTGAAGGTGTGCTGTGATATCTGGCACCAAGACGTTAGCAGCAGATCCTTTAAGTCCTGTAAGTTGCGAGGTGGGGCCTCCATGGATTGGACTTGTTTGTCCAGCACATCCCACAAATGCTTGATTGGATTGAGATCTGTCAACAAGTCAACACCTTGAACTCGTTGTTGTGTTCCTCAAACCATTCCTGAACCATTTTTGCTTTGTGGCAGGGCGCATTATCCTGCTGAAAGAGGCCAATGCCATCAGGGAATACCGTTGCCATGAAAGGGTGCACATGGTCTGCAACAATGCTGAGGTAGGTGGTACGTGTCAAAGTAACATCCATATGAATGGCAGGACCCAAGGTTTCCCAGCAGAACATTGCCCAAAGCATCACACTGCCTCCGCTGGCTTGCCTTCTTCCCATAGTGTATCCTGGTGCCTCCAGGTAAGCGTTCTTAATGTGCTACGCAGCCCCATACACAACAAACTGCGATGCACTGTGTGTTCTGACACCTTTCTATCAGTACCAGCATTAACTTTTTCAGCAATTTGAGCTACAGTAGCTCGTCTGTTGGATTGGACCACACGGGCCAGCCTTCGCTCCCCACATGCATCAATGAGCCTTGGCCGCCCATGACCCTGTCACCGGTTCATCGCTTTTCCTTCCTTGGACCACTTTTGATAGGTACTGACCACTGCAGACCGGGAACACCCCACAAGGGCTGTAGTTTTGGAGATGCTCTGACCCAGTCGTCTAACCATCACAATTTGGCCCTTGTCAAAGTAGCTCAGATCCTTACGCATACCCATTTTTCCTGCTTCTAACATGTCAACTCTGAGGACAGAATGTTCACTTGCTGCCTAATATATTCCACCCACTGACAGGTGCCATGATAACGTGTTATTCACTTCACCTGTCAGTGGTCATAATGTTATGGCTGATCGGTGTATCTGTGACCCTGAGCAGAAAATAAATTAATATCTAGAGGGATGAGCAAAAGTCTTAAGACACCTGAGAAAACACGTATTGTGTTTTATAACAAGTCTGTATTCTGAGTGGCAAAACTGAAGCAATTCTCTTTGGTTTAGTGTTTTCATCATTTCATGTACTCCTGTGGTAAATATTTCCAAGCTTCTTCTAGGATTTGCCATAACTCTTCTTTTGACTTTGGCTGTTTTTTGCTCTTTTCCCTGTCCAAGTGATCCCACACCTTCCATTATGTTGTTGTTGGGGCTCTGAGGTGACCAATCTAATACTGTGAATGTCCCATCTGTAGACTTCTCCACCCCAGGTACAGTTGTGCTCATTGGTTTGCATACCCTGGCAGAAATAGTGAAATTCTGGCATTGATTTTGAAAATATGACTGATCATGCAAAAAAAAGTATTTTATTTAAGGATATTGATCATATGAAGCCATTTATTGTCACAGTTGTTTGGCTCCTTTTTAAATCATAATGATAACAGAAATCACCCAAATGGCCCTGATCAAAAGTTTATTCTTGAATGTTTGGCCTTGTTACAGACACACAAGGTGACACACAGGTTAAAATGGCAATTAAAGGTTAATTTCCCACACCTGTGGCTTTTTAAATTGCAATTAGTGTCTGTGTATGAAGAGGCAATGAGTTTGTTAGCTCTCACATGGATGCACTGAGCAGGCTAGATACTGAGCCATGGGGAGCAGAAAAGAACTGTCAAAAGACCTGCGTAACAAGGTAATGGAACTTTATAAAGATGGAAAAAGATATAAAAAGATATCCAAAGCCTTGCAAATGCCAGTCAGTACCGTTCAGTCACTTTTTAAGAAGTGGAAATTTCAGGGATCTCTTGATACCAAGCCAAGGTCAGGTAGACCAAGAAAGATTTCAGCCAAAACTGCCGGGAGGATTGTTTGGGATACAAAGAAAAACCCACAGGTAACCTCAGGAGAAATACAGGCTGCTCTGGAAAAAGACAGTGTGGTTGTTTCAAGGAGCACAATACGACGATACTTGAACAAAAATGAGCTGCATGGTCGAGTTGCCAGAAAGAAAAAGGTATTTTTTGTGCTCCAATGCCACAAAAAAGCCTGGTTAAAATATGCCTGACAACACCTTGACATGCCTCACAGCTTCTGGCACACTGTAATTTGGAGTGACGAGACCAAAAAAGAGCTTTATGGTCACAACCATAAGCGCTATGTTTGGAGAGGGGTCAACAAGGCCTATAGTGAACAGAATACCATCCCCACTGTGAAGCATGGTGGTGGCTCACTGATGTTTTAGGGGTGTGTGAGCTCTGAAGGCATGGGAATCTTGTGAAAATTGATGGCAAGATGAATGCAGCATGTAGTCAGAAAATACTGGCAGACAATTTGCATTCTTCTGCACGAAAGCTACGCATGGGACGCTCTTGGACTTTCCAGCATGACAAAGACCCTAAGCACAAGGTCAAGTTGACCTCCAGTGGTTACAGCAGAAAAAGATGAAGGTTCTGAAGTAGCCATCACAGTCTCCTGAAGATATCCAAAAGATATCCAAAGCCTTGCAAAAGCCAGTCAGTACTGTTCAATCACTTATTAAGAAGTGGAAAATTCGGGGTTCTCTTGATACCTAGCCAAGGTCAGGGAGACCAAGAAAGATTTCATCCAAAACTGCCAGAAGAATTGTTTGGGATACAAAGAAAAACCTACAGGTAACCTCAGGAGAAATACAGGCTGCTTGACCTTAATACCATCGAGCCACTCTGGGGAGATCTCAAACGTGCGGTTCATGCAAGACGACCAAAGACTGTGCATGACCTGGAGGCATTTTGCCAAGACGAACGGGCAGCTATACCACCTGCAAGAATTCAGGGCCTCATAGACAACTATTACAAAAGACTTCTCTCTTTCATTGATGCTAAAGGAGGCAATACACAGTATTAAGAACTAAGGGTATGCAGACTTTTGAACAGGGGCCAGTTTTTTTTTGTTGCCATGTTTTGTTTTGATTGTGCCATTCTGTTATGACCTACAGTTGAATATTAATTCCATAAGAAATAAGACGTGTTTTGCCTGCTCACTCATGTTTTCTTTACAAATGGTACATAAATTATCAACTCTCCAAGGGTATGCAAACATTTGAGCACAACTGTAGGTCGTAATTGTCTCTGTAGAATGTTTGCCAGTCAGTCAAAAATGCATATTTTGTGTAAGACTTGTCAAAGCATTTACTTACTTACATTACTTCTAACATCTAACAAAATACTAATTACATTTTGAACAACACAAATTCTTGTTACTTTTTATTGTATCACTATTTATTTGTATGTATTGTAATGTTGTATCGTGTTTACATAGCATAAAAACACTTGCTGTCCAGATAAATAGTTATAAACACATGTTTTTCCGGTGGCCTAATGCTTTTTGTGTGCTGTACATAATACCGCACCAATGACCTATCAAACGCGCTTCAAGGAAACAACAAACTACACAGACTACAAAGAATTACTTAGTCAAAACACGAGGCAGTCACTCCGAGGACAAAAAGGAGAATTGATTTAGATTGGAAAGAGGAAACGGCCACTGAAGGACTGATAACCCCTTGGAGGGGAGAGTCAGAGGGGAAGGTGCTGAAGGTTATGGATTACTTGTCTCCTGTTGTCGGACCTAAAGGAGCTGTTATACGTCACCATCCGTTTCAGCATCTCCGGGGGCTGTAACAGAGAAACCACACAGGACTCATTAGACACGGCACCAGCGTGGTACTAAACACCTGGCTCCTCTCTCTCTTCTCCCTCCGTTCTCGCTCTCCCACACTGCACCTTCAGTTTAAGTCTGAAGGAAGACGATCAACAATGTGGGGGTATTTTAAAGGTGTTCACTGGTTGGGGAGTGGTTTAGTGGTGGTGGAGGGGGAAATTCAAATAGTGTCTCGTTGTTTCTTTCCGCCCTTTGAGTGTCTTTCACTCTTTCAGAGTCTCTCTCGTCTGCCTGTCTCCGCGTCTTGGCTATGCGGTGGGCTACATCCATGGACGTCGGCCCGCCGATTGATTAACAGACTCAGTGGGGAGGCATGGGCTAGAATGGGCTCCCGCTTGGTCTAGTCACGACAGACAGGATGTCAGGCCAACAGCATCATCCATCAAAGGGCCACCTGTAGTCTCTCTTCCGTGACTCTGCGGGCGTTATGGAGAATAGGGTGGTCCAGTCCATGTCCCTAGGTTGCAGCGCCGCTAGTAACCAATCCGGCTCACCATTAAATCAGCGATGTCTCGCATACTTTTCGGCCCCCTCTCTTACTGTCCAATAAACACAAATATTTGGGGAGACATGGATAACTCTAAATTAAGCGGGCGGCCTTATTACTGTTTTCGGCGAACATTAGGGCTTTCATCCAGAAATATGTCCTCTTTACACGAAAAGGATCAATAAGATGCAGACAACCCATCAGAAGATCTGCGTATTCAAAACCAGGGTAGAGTAACAAGTCGGTCTAATCTCCCCTGTTGAAATGCCAGTCATGTTTTAATGCCCAAACCATTTAACTGGGTTACTGACAAGGTCTCTGGAGTGCTGCGATGCTCTTCCAGTTAAGGGATTCATTCTTGACGGCGTAATTGGACAACGCCAGCCGCAATCCTCGTCTAAAGTTATTCTGGATGGTAGTGAAGTGTGCTAAAGGAATGAGAGCTTATCTGCACAGTCATGTCACAGCACAGGGCGATGGGGACACATGAACGGACATTAACATAACGTCGCTGTCAGTTGAAAACCTCTAGTCTCCAAAACACAAATGATTACCAACATGTTATTTTCCCACTAACAAATGTGTAAATGTTGCATTTCCGAGGCTGTTTTCAATACATCTTCTTGGCTGGGAAATAGCACAGACGGCAGCATGATGGTTTGAGTGGTAAAGAAAATCTCTCATCTAATTCAAATGAGTTGTCCTGAGTAATTAGATACATTTATTAATGTTGTGTTATTAACCATTTCACGTGTGATTTCCAAATATCTCTAACGGCCACCCAGCATCACTTCTTAATGCACACGGTGACAGAACGAACTGACAGTTCCAGAATTGGATTATGACGAAACAGTACATTTTACACTCAGCTGCCCAAGAAGACCACACTAGTTGTTAATTATGTAGCTTTATACACACTCAAAAATGGAGGTACGAAAAAAGAACAGTTCTGTACTTATAGGTACACTTTTGAAGAATGTACCCTCAAAGGTCTCATTTTGGTCTTTATGGGGACAGAAGAGCACCTTTTGACAGAAATGGTACAAATTGAATTAAAAAAAGGGAAAAAAGAAAGAACACTAAAGGGTACACAATTGTCTCTCAAAAAGGTACACCTCCAGCGACAAGCATTTGTACCCTTTTAAGTACACACCGGTACTTCTATTTTTGAGTATGTAACTGGATTTGTATAAGAACACTGTCACTACCTCTGTGTGTCTTTGAACATCTTCAACATAAAATGAACTCTTCACATCGGGAACATAATGTTGTAAACGGCTGTGTGCGAGCTGAATGTTTTTGAGGTATTAACAGTGTGCTAAGACTGACCAGGGAACTAAACGCTCTAATGATGTATTCTAATGAAACATTTAAATAACGTATAAATGTACGCTTCAGGGACAACTCTAGCATCATCACACATTTGATCACATGCGTCAAAGGGTTCCTTCCTTGTCATAAAAACTCACTCAAACCTAATGATCTAAATATGATCTCACTGAACACCATAAAATAACATTTGCATATTCTGGGTTTCTGGGTTTGTGGGATTCTTAGTGCAAAATGTATCAGAACGAAAAAGTGGACTCTAAGGGGAAATTCATTGGGAACCCCTATACTAAGAAATTTGAGGGGAGAAACTGCTTTGCATACAAAAAACTGCAAAAGCCACTGCGTGCATAACCATTGTGTCAGATCACTTCACATCAAAGTAACCAGAGACACGGAAAAGTAGCACTCTGACCAGAGACCATGACAGAGGAACAAAGCACACCTAAACATTCATATCTCGGATGTGAGGAACAACACGAGAGGAGGTCAGAGTCTGTGTTTCTTACCAGGCCCTCGGAGCGTTGTGTAGGCCGATGGGACTGATTCTGGGGCAGCATGACTGGCTTAGACATGACAGGGACCATCTGACGCCTCTGGTTGGGTGGGCTAGGAGCTATTTGCTATTGGGAACATCCAGGCAGCAGTAGATAGACAGCAAATAATGGGGTCACAGAGGGAGCAGAGCACACGAGACACTACTGAAAATGCCTCGTTAGCATTCTGCTGAACCACAGAGCAAACAGCTCTCAATGCAACCAATGACATCAGAGCCTCAACCTTGTGTAGTTTATGTTTAACCACATAGTGTAAGTGTCAGAGCCTATGGAATGTTCTACATCTGTGATGAAAATGGCATAGTTGAAATGTCTATAACTACTTCCGTCACTTCAGGGGTAATCTAGGCAGGCTTTCTGAACGCTCTCAAATATCAATTGACACGACTGTGCAGACTTACCAGGGAATTGCTTGAATTGGATACGCCACTGACATGGGAAGTGTTTCTCTTCACCTTAACCAGGGAAATAGCATTAAATATTCACTTCTGAATCACAGAACGCAACTGGAATATCAATGTCACACGGGTGTGCACACACGCACAAACACACCCAGACAAAGTGGCTGTTTCAAAATGGAAATTGCTTATATAGGAACAATTTACTCAAGACTCACGGCCTCTCTCTCACCCAGTGGCGTCGTTAGCACTGGGCGTTCGGGGCTATAGCCCCGGATCTCAAATGGACCAAAAAAAAAAAAAAGCCCCTGATCTATTCATCTGTAATTCCGATCGCGCATTATGACAATGTAGACGTCACTAACGTGTACATCGAAATTTTCCGCATGTACATTCAAAACCCTATACTTATTGTCATGGGGGGGGGGCTAAGCCGCGATTGTATTGTGATCCTAGCGATGCCTCTGCTCTCACCTATAGGCAATCTTCTGTCATTTCTTTACATACAGTACAGGACGCCCACCACTCACTGAAAAGCACGCCACAGCACACCACGCAATTGTATTCAATGCAATTCCATGCCCACAGCTAAAATACTGTAGTCCATTATAAACCACACAGAACCCTCACAAACATACTGAATAAAACATGGGGAAGGCAGGAGGGCAATGGATGGTTTTTAGACCAAGACGTAGGCACACGGGGGACTACCTTGG
>JACXGI010001630.1:55155-88481 GCA_016801175.1 Esox masquinongy
GACGGGGGCCTGTAGGACTGGGAGGGAGACGGGTGGCGCGGGGACGAGGACGGAGGGAAGCGGGAGGTCAGTGTGGGGGGGTAGTGAGAGGACATGGGGGCCGGAGGGTACTTGGAAGAGGGCGGAGGCGGGGGAGGAGGGGGAGGGAGCTGGCGCCCGCGGGAGGGCGCAGCGGAAGCCGAGAGCGGGGGCTTGCGGGCGGAGGAGGCGGGCGGGGAAGGGGGAACGTGCTTGGGTGGGGGTCGCGGCGACGGTGGGGAGAAGTTAGGGATAGTGGGGTTCAGCCTGGGCGACGGCGGGGGGAGGGGCAGCGGGGGCGGCGGCTGAGACGTGGGAGGCTGGGTGGGGGCCAGCCGCTTCAGGGGCCCCCTCAGGCTCTGGTCCACCTCGTCCAAGTTCATGTCATCCAGGTCGGTGGTCGCCAGCTGGAGGCCGCCGGGGAAACGCCTCACCATGGTCCCGGAGGCGGGGGTCCGTGGGGGGGACATCTGAAGGTCAAGGCCAGCCTCTCAAGACACCCAAACAACCACAGAGCTATCGCTGCTCTCCACACAGCAGCACAGTGTTTGGAATACCACCAAACTCTAGCACCAAAACTTAAATGACAGGACACTGTATCTTACTACAAATATATTAATTTAAATAAGTGGGGGGATTACTGCAAAATATATTTTCAGTAGGAACCACTTGAGAAAACGGCCGTCACACAGAGAAGAACTTGGAGGTTCTTCTAGCAGTACCTCTGGGGACTCGTTCTCCACACAGGAAATCTGTTCCAGGCGCGTCTGACAGAGACGCTCCACCCAGTGCTGGACCTTCTCAGACTCTTCCAGATCCTCGCGCTCCGTCTCAGATACCTGGGGCGCGGCACAGCGAGACACTCAAAACCGGGCCATCGTTCACTCAAGCAAAACAACGCAACACCGGGTTACGTCTCAGTCACAGGGCAATGTTGATATTAATAGAGAGCACACCAGGTTCTGATGGAGAGTCAACTCCGGAGAAAAGAGGAAAGAAGCGCACCTCAGGTTCTCCTCACTCGTAGGGAAGCTCGTTCCACAGACCTCCTTACCTCCTGCACCAGCCTGCTGATCTTCAGCTGCTTTTCACGTTCATGCATCTCCTCCTTCTCAGCAGCCAGCTTCAGCTCAAACTCCATCTCCTTCTTGTTCTTCTTTTGCTCCAGCAGGGTGTCCACATTAGACACCTTCTTCTTTTTCTTCTTCTTCTCCCCCTTCTGAGACGTCATTAGAGTCGACCGTTAACAAAACCAGGAACATACCAGCACCCGGTCCACATCAAGCCACAAACCATGCATGCACGGGAGACAAACTTTTTCTAGCCTCAAACGGGCACTGACGGTCACTAAAGTAATCAACACAGCATTGTGAGGACAGAACTATTAAATAAGTCATGCTATTTTGTTTTGAGTTTAAATATCTCCGTTAGCTTCAACAGAACACCCAACACGTTGAGCTGCGACGGAACACGATACCTTGCGTAGCGTGGGCAGCTTCCCCTCGTAGCGATAGAACCACCCGAAAGCTGCAAAAGGACATAATCAACCGGGGTCACTTTAAGGTTGACACAGACGCGAACCCTAGCAAGGCAAGACCATCGGCGACTGGAGGACAAACACTATGGTTGGTTGACTGAATCCACAACACAAAACAGAAACAAACAGAGAAAGAGAACCTGAGGGGATTCACTGAGAAAGCTGGCGCCATGCTAGTCTGGATGCTAGGCAGATCCAAGTTAGCTGAGGTAAAAACAGCCAAGCGTCCAGGCTAGGTTTTTGGTTGTCAAAGGAAATTGAGCATGTATCGAGTGATGCAGTGTGTCTGCGATCCGTGGCCGCGCCGTGATACAAGTCACTCACTTCACCACCCTCTTCCTGCTCTTCTCCCTCCTCGTCACCGTCGTTGTCGTCGTCGTCAGCCTGAGAGGAGCCGGCGCCCAAGTCTGGCCGAGGGGGGAGGTCAGAGAAGCACGGCACACAGGGCAGGAAGGCGGGAGACACGGCATGCAAAGAGATGAAACACAGGCGTTCCTGCTGAACTACAGGGCCATGCTCCGGTCTATCCCTTCATTTACAGATCTGCAAGGCGCTATCCGGGGGTACAACCTGTTCTCTTGTCCTTACCCGAGCTCTTGGACTTCGGGGGCGGGGTGTTGGCTTCGGGAGGGGCCGGGGAGGGACTCTTCGGGCTTTTCGTTTTGGGTTGCTCTCTGGGCGCCCAGTCCTCTTCCCACTCCCGGTCGTGCTTCCGCTCGGCAGCCTCGATTCTACACACACGCGCACACACAGGTCAGAAGTTATTGCGCCATCCAAATATGCGAGAGATTGTAACTCTTTGACCCCTGTTTGTTTGGGCTTATTCACATGAGCAGGTACAAAGATTTGTTTTCTTGGAGGACCGTAGAATGCTCAGTTTGTCGACTGTTCACTGTTCAGAATTTTGTGAATGAGATACACTTGATCTTAGCTAGCGAGCGCTTTAACGACCATGCAACAGTATGAATGCCGGCCATTGTGCTCGAGTGTGTAGAATTGCTCATGTGCTAAAATACTAGTGTGTGTATTTAAACATAATCTGCAATAAGTGTGTATATTGCGAAAACTGAGCGCTGTGGTCTGAACGATCAAATGTTTACTGAACAATGAACCGAAAATTCAGGACCTAAAGGCCTGCTCAGACAACAATATTGTCTCAGTACAGCAAAAGATTCCAGTGCTGCAGTCTCATTTTAAACGTAGGTAGTTCTGTCTTTGAACTGTACCTGTCGATTAATGCTTTCTGTGAAAAAAAAAATCCATAATCTTAAATCTGAACTAAACAATCTGCGACGCCTTGATATGTCCTGGCTTCACACGTTTGCAGAGTCCCAATCCATGACTGAAATGTGTTTTCCTAGAGATATGTTGCATATAGCCATGTGCATAAAATATTTTTATGTAACACAAAATAGTAACAGAAAGAGCTATAAATATACAACGGGGGCTGAAAACCCACTTCTCCATCTCTTTATGATAGCGCTCCTCTTCCTCCGCAGTCTTCTGAGAAATCTCCATCTTTCTCCTGTTTGCGACATAAAGAAAACCCATGTCAAAGATATGGGTATATGCATAGGCTATCAATCACACGGTTTAAAATATACCACATTTATGGATGTATTTTCATCTTTCTCCTGTTCATAACACACATCAGCAACATAAACACATCTACAGGCTAACCAATCAGCCTCACAGGAATGTAAAAATATATCACATTTATTCATGCAATATTATTTAATGGGAAATGAAATCAATGGGGCTGAGAAACATTGTAAAGCCTCTTTGAAGGCATCAACAAATAACTAGTGGAGTCTTCAAAGCATCTGATGCGCATAAATCTGAAGTGTGTATCCTGTGTGGCTAATCACTATATCTGCTTCTGAAAGTTCTGCTGTTTTTCTTGTTGTGTGCAGAACCAAGAGATATTACAGGCTCTGTGCTACCCGGATGTCTGCACAAATTATCTTCAAGTCCTGGACGTGGTTCAGCAAACTGAAGTTGAATCTACCCTTTTTAAGACTGACAAGTGGAAACCTACAGTACGTGTATGCATTTCTGTCCTCACTCATTGTCTTCCCAAAGAACAGCTTGTGCTCTTATTGTGTGTTTCTCGAAGCGCAGACAACAACAACTTATGGCAGAGTACATGGATCTGTTTTACTGTTGTATAAGCTTCCTGGATACAATAATAATTCAACAGTTCTGTTGATGTACCGTTCTGTGTTTGAGTCCAATTAATTTACTTTTTTCTCCCCGTAACGTTAGGCACTACAATAAGGCCCCTGGTTGTGAGAGCCACAATAGAAATATTTTCTCAGAATGTTGACAATGACTCACTGTAATTGCCCGATATACAATAGTGTGATTTAAATTGTGTTTTTTAAAGAGGTCCAATCAAACGAATCAACGGCTGAACCGAACCACTCACAGCCTCTCCTTCTCCTGCTGCTCCTTGACGATCTTGTTGGTCTCCAGGGCAACCCTCTTCTGGTGCATGAGCTCCTGTCTGTCCAGCTCCCGGCGTGCCTCCACTGCCAGTCGCTCCTCATCTGTCATGAACAACTCCCTGCCCTGTGGAAGACCAACAGGCAGGCAGGAGGGAGTGGGACATTCAGTCAGCCAACTCAGAATCACCTTCCTTCACAACATACATTTCCACATGCCACAAATCTGACTAGTAACAGTGGTGCTAGTGGTGGACAGTACAAGACTGAATGATCATGTTTGTTGAGCAGAAAAGATGATATAAGGTCATGAGACACATGCAGTGAATATATAATAAGTTCACATGGATTTAAAGTTTCAGTGAAAGTACATCGGCCACATGCCTCTGGCCTTAGACAGCTTACCACTTGACTTTGATACACAAGAAACTGGTGTTAACTGGCTCAACTATTGGCAATCAATAAGAAGGCACTCTGCACTAGTTTGCAAAGGAAGAAAATCAAGCATCAGTGAGGGAGTTCAATGGAGCGCCATTCCAAAAGCTAATGAATGGACAAACACAGGTGGATGCAAAGAATTCCGAGATGACAGCGAATAACAACTGTTTCAAAATCACAGATATTATTTATTGTTTCAATTTAATTCCGCGGCTAGAGGTGGAAACAAGTGGGTTTTTAATTACATCTTTCGATAATGCGTTTTTCTCCCCTTACAGAAGCGACCGTCCAAATGTTAACAGTCCTCAATGAGCCAAGCGAAGGAAACCAGACGGCTCGTGACGAGAACACATCCCCATCACAGAGGCCTGATTACAACCGTCTGGCGAACAACATCTCCCAAAATTGCCACGGTGATAAACGAGGCAGGCTTTCTGGGTGTAGGGGACTCCATTAGGAACTAGAGGTAATGAATCAAGTGAGTTTGGGGAGCAGGTTGCTGCAGAGAGTTGGGGGAAGTGATAAGAAGGGCCCATTCATTGTGATGGTCTACAGGTCAACTGGTCAACTGATCAACTGGTCTACTGATCAACTGGTCAACTGGTCTACTTACAGCACCGGTGAGGACTGTGATGGTTAGACTCCTGCTACTCTTCAGGACTCTCACAGCCTGCAGACAAAAAGCCACAGAGCAATAAAACAACTGTATAAGGCGCGTGAATTAGTTCCCAAGAAAGGCAGTCTTTTTTTTTTACCGTAGGTGACACCTGTCTGCGTGTCGTCCATCTAACACGTACCTCTTTGTGGTCCAGATTGGTGAAATCCACTCCATTGACCTCCACGATCTGGTCACCGATCTAACAAAAATAGACAACAAAAACCACCCGTTATTTGAATCTGAACTGGGGCACAGCGGTACTACTACCGGCAGATGGAGAGAACCTCAACCACACACACGTTCACACAAAGAGACATGGTGAAGACCAGGGATCCCATCCGGGGAAGATCTACTCGTCGATCTAACCTGAACACGATGAGTGGTTCACAGTGGTTCACAGTGGTTCACAGTGCTCTGAACTGGCCCAGACTCTTACCTGCAGTCCTACTTCAGCAGCCAGGGAGCCAGGCTTGACGTTACTGACGTAGATGCCGGGCTTCTGCGTGGGGCCGCTGGAGACACTGATGCCCATGCCCTTGGTGCCCACCAGGCTCAGGAACACCTTTTTCTCCTTGATCTCCTTCCCTCCCATAGACACCAGACCCGCCATGCTGCTCTTCTTCTCCTGAGAGAGGGAGGGACAGGAGAACCACAAAAAGATAGAAATAGAGACAGAGAGATAAAAAGAAAAGAAAGAGACAGGAGAGAGAAAGAGATAGAAAACAACAAAAAGAGAAACAGAGAGAAAAAGTGACAGAGTGAGAGGCAAAAAGAAAAAAAAAGAAAAAGAGTGACAGAAAAAGTGACAGAGAGAGAGGGAGAGAGGAAGACACAAAGAGAGAGAGAATACAAAAAAAGGAGTAGAGGAAGAGACAAAGAGAGAGAGAGAATAAGAAAAAGGAGTAGAGGAAGAGACAAAGAGAGAGAGAGAATAAGAAAAAGGAGTAGAGGAAGAGACAAAGAGAGAATGATATGGTTGTACTGCGGTATGTTTTTTCTGCCCACCATTTTGCACATATTTTCAAGAATACTTATTTCATAATCACCCCAGACTCAGACACAAACTGGTCCACAAACTGCCACTTCAGAGGCTCCTCTGTGGAACTGAAACACAACGAAGCCAGAGGTTGAATCTGACTCTGTATTATTCATGTATTTATTTAACCTTGATTCAACCAGGAAGATCCCTTGAGGTTGGTTCAAAAGCTCTTTAACCTCTTTTAAGAGTGTTTGTTTCATTCAACTCACAGGCTGCGCCTAAACAGAAAGTTGTCGAATAAAATACAAAACGCACAGGGAGAAACCACTCTTACCTTTTCACTGGTATCATCCCAACCTCTGAACAGAGAAAGAAACAGAAATTGAAATAATTCTTAATGTGGATGACAAGGATGAGTTACTGTATGTGCTACTAATGCTATTTACTTTGTTCTGTCTAGGACTGACTTTGCTGACAGCTACTTCGGTGAATTAACAGTGTGGTATAATAGTTAATACACAGTCGCTTTGAATAGGAGTGAATGAAGCCAGATGCCCACAATATGAAATGTAAGACAAGCCATGAACTGGTCGTGTGGACTTACGCCTGACTTTGAGGGACACAATCTTTTTGGTCTTGATGAGGTTGATGACTTCCTCATGGATACAGGAAGAGATGGAGTATCCATTGATGCGCACAATCTCATCTCCTATCTGAGGGTCAGACAGACGTCGGACGTTACAAGCGTCACTGTTTATGTGACGGAGTGCGTGGCTAATTTTCAGTGCAACTGCTTCTCTTTACAAACGTTTAAAACCCCTCCACCATACAAGTTGCCCAAAGATGTGTAAAACACATTAGAAATCTGTTGAAAAGATGTAAGGATTTGTAGAAATATTATTTCACGGTCACAATGCTATTATTTTATTAAAATATTTTAGTTAAAAGGCTCACTAGATAAGTCTCAATATTCCTTTTAACAAATACCAAACATAGGATGTTTGTGTTTCTCCTGGCTATTAACTCAGTCGCGTCAATTTGCATTAGCGTCTTTTCAGCTAACAGAAGATGGGACATCTGTCACGCTGGCTGGAGGTAAATAACTATGGCAGACAGCAGGTCTAATCAGTTTGATTCGTGATTCAGGAGCAAATGACTTCAGCAGTGGGTGAAGGACAGGAAAGTACTAAAACAAAAGTGCCTGGTCATTTTTCCAAATAGTTCGTTTTTCAAACTCATTTACTTGATGCAGGGCAAAGAGACAAATAAATGGAACCCTCATTCCTTTGTGTTAAATAGATGGAGAAGATAAGGTACTCATACGATTCATACTAAAACGTAATAACGTTTGTCATTTATCAGGGCACACACACAGTCCATCTGAGTATGATGTGGTACTGGAATCGATGGTTCTTTACGCCACCTTGTGGAAGATACTGACAATGTCACACGAAAGATTGTCCCTAAAAGACCTACTGCAACGAAAGTACACAAACACAAGCATGCCCCCTATAGTCACAAACGCAAACACGCATTCACAGAAAAAACACATCTGCCCTGAACTCAAACACCAAAACACAGAAAAACGCTGAGACTAACCCAAACGCACACACCTGCAATCCACTGTTCCCAGCCTGTCCGTCCTTGACAATCTGTGAGATGAAAAGTCCGCAGCCGAACTCCAGGCCGCCTCTAACGCTCAACCCCAGCCCCTCGGGGTGGCTACGATCCAGACGCACCTCCTTCAGCTTACTGCACCGACCGCGTGTAGATGGAGAAGAGGGAAGGAGGAGGCGGAGGTCAACAGGGAAAGGGTGGAGAAAGTTATTGGTTCCGTATTATTGAAGTAGCTGCGCGTTATCACCAGGCAAAGTGTTGTAGAGTCGGCAAGCCACCCCAACCGGCGCCACTCACCGTGACCTCTTGGGGGTGAGAAGGTCGTACTCCACCTGGTGTTTGAGGGGGATGAGAGGCCGGATGGCGTCAAACAGTGGCAGGCGGCTGGGCTCGTTGATGACCAGTTTCAGGTCCCCCACCAAGACAGGCAGCTCCATTGACCTGAGGGAAGGGGGGCACGGGCAGCTCAAAACACACGGCTACATTTGGATTTTACGATAATTGTGAGCATGTCTTGAGTCAAATAATAGGCCTTTTCAAATACCCTTAAATCCAAACTCAATTCTAACCATAACTCTGACCCCAAACCGAATATATATACTTTATCCTTTTGAGCACTGGCAAACACTCGCTAACTCACAAACTGCAGAGCCGTAGAGATGAGAGCGAGAGATTTTCCAACACACCTCTATTTAATTGTATTTTTGCAGTGAACTTTGAAGAAGTGGGGCAGTCCAACTCCTTTGAAAATGATTATTTTATTATAGTGATAACACCGTTGGAAAGATGAAGACTTTAGGGGGTCAAAGGTCAGTGGGAAAGATTACAACCTATGCCGACACATCCATGTAGACCTCCCTAGGCCTCAACACTCCTTTTGACATCTGAAGACATAGTGACTCAAAGCAACTCAGAATTACTAAGACAACACAGTATGATAAACGCCATGACCTTTTGGGGCATCCAGGATCCCAAGAACACGCAATTACCTGGCTAATTATAAAGGGGATGCAAGTTCTATGAGCTATGGCTATGAATTATTGATGTTCAACATTTCAGTCGTGACTCCTGAACGAAAGGGGAATGGGCTATTGTGAATGGTTGGCCAGCCTTGGCGGATTGCAGTGGAAAACTGATCATCGGCGTAGCCAATGGTGTGTCAGGGATCCAACTCCATACAAAGAGCACATGGAAACCATAAGCTCCTACTCCCCTTTAGTCCCATTCAGTCATCTTTATTCTCACAGCCATGAATGAAACTGTATCTTCAACCATTCACACCTGAGTGTGCTTGCACGCACGCACGCACGCACGCGCACATACACACACACACACACACACACACACACACACACACAAAGATTGAATCCTCACGTTACACGTAAATCTGAAATTCAAGAGAAATCAAGACATTCACATAAACATTTTTTCATTAAAATAAAAGTTAAATTATATTTTCTTATATATATTCTGCTGGCAGAGCTTATTACAGTTTTTCTTGATTGCTTAAGCACATTTGTCACTTAATAAACCATTGCACTGTTGGCAAAAATGACATTTTATTTGCAAAATGCATTAGAAACACTAAATACATGACACCAAATCAAGTACTTGCATCAAACCGTACAACTTGTTGTCTCTTTAGAAGATATTTCAATCCATTATTACACAATGGCCCAATAAACTACAACTATCAATATACCCTAGAATGGTTTAAATTTTCTATGTAGGTGCCACTTATTGATACTATAATTATACTATGTACCATAAAATGCAAGTAAAAATGTTATCACAACATGGGCTTAATTCTTTTTCCCAAAAATTATTTTACCAAAGATGACAAATGCACTCAGGGTGAAGATTAACCAGACAGCAGTTTTCTGAAAAGTATCATAGCAATCGTGAACAACTTTAACAATCCACATCCCGAAAAATAAGTATTGGCACACTGAAATCAGTTCATGGGAGACGGATGGTCCGAAAAGCGCCAAAGTAAAAGCGTAGGTCAGTCAGGCGAGGGTTGCTACTCACTGGTGATACATCCGCAGTACATCGTACAGGTAATCCTTCTCAGCCTCATTGTCAATGAGCTGCTCCACCTAGACAGAGAAGACACGTTTAGACTCAAGATCATCGTCCTAAACATCAAGGACAAGACAACAAAAGAAACAGTCAGAGGAGGCTACACGCGTCTTTCTTCACCCGGACGCTTTCAGCACGACTGGAGGGGGGGGGGGGTTCTAGACCTAGGTGTGTGTCTTACCTTGTAGCGACTGAACTGCTGCAGGAAGGTTTTCAGGAAGCGCTTAGGCCAGTCATTAATGTAGCCCATCTTTAGAACGGTTGCCTGTTTGTTTGTGTCCCTCGGTGTGTGTGTGTGAACTGAGAGTATGTGCCTAAGCTTGGGAAGCCTCAGCATCAATATTATTTAAGCTCTGCTTTTGCCGGCTCATGCTGGTGGTACAAGGCAGAATAGCTTTCCTTCTGTCTCAACCCTTATTCCTGTGAAGTGGCCGGCCTTATAGAACTGTGGGCTGGTAGCCACTCTTTATGCCACCGGCCTGGGGAGGGGGAGTGAGGGAGTGAGACGGAGGCTTGGAGGTCGGAATAGTGAAGTAAGCAGTGTCACCTTACAGACAAGCAGTCTGAAACCATACAAAGAAAAGTATTTGAGATGCCCACAAACACACACGCGCACACACACACACACACACACACACACACACACACACACACACACACACACAACCACAAACATGCAGGTTGCTGGGTAGGACAGGATGTTTATGGTATCATAAACCTATCTGACTTAACACTGAGAGACTTCGTACACAACGCTGACAGTTTTCAGACTTTGGCACCATAAACGGTTGAAGCCAACATCATAAAGAGCCACACAGACATCATTGGAAATATGGACAGACATATACACGGATGTCCTGCGTTCTAGAAACATTTTAACATCCACACTGGCTGTTAGAGAGAAGGGCCCACTTGAATCTAACAGTAGCCTATTCCCCTCTAAAAACCATAACATAACATTTTCTACATTTTTTCAATATGCATGTACGGTAATTAACAGGCCCACAAAGACATGCTGTCGTGTGGTGTTTTGTGGCTCATTGCCTGCCTATCTGCCTGGCTTCTCCCAATCTAATTGCAGTTGTAAATTTTCCCATCCTCTACGCTCGGCTGGACATTCCTCACACTGTCTAAATTATCAAATGGCGAGTGACCCAGGGAAAGAATACAACATGGAGGACAGATGGGCCTGGATCCAGATTACAAAGGACTGAAAAACACTCAAACATATCCCATTCCCTTCACAGTCTCTCTTTTCAACATTATTAACCTTACACGATAACCAGAAAAAGAATGAGAATCTTTTAGCAACTGTATGGTCATTTACATAATCCAACATTGGTATCTTGTTATTATCACAGGAATGGCCAGTTAATCAAAATAAGTTGGAAATCCCAGGTGGAAATTCTGCAATACATTCAGTTCACCTGCGCAAAGACTAACCAATCAGGAAACCTCGACACACAGGCCAGACGTCATTAAGATAGCCTAGCTTACCTGTACAGTAATGGACATGTTCTACATCATACATCTACACCCACATATATGTTACTCTATGGTTTATAAACACATAGTTTTAACAAATTATATATGAAAATACAATCTTTATATAAAGGTGCAACGTATAAATCCAACATGTAATGAACTTGTGTAACAGTAGTATAGTACAGTCTAATTTCATAACTGTGTATTAAATATAATTTAAAACAAAATTCCCATCTAAAACATTTTGTCCTAAAATAAATTACTACGCAACTAAAGCACCTTAACAAAAGCCAAACTCCGACAGAGTTCAGCAGACATCACCATGGCATAGCACTTGAACAACAGACAACCCTCACAAAAAAGGATTACTTCACTTCAAATATTGTGAAAATATTTAGTAAATAAACGGTGTTACCTTGTGTCTAAATTCACGTGCTACTTTCCGTTCCATATTTGACTAAAAACGGAGGCACCAGATGGTGTTCGGTCGTCCTGTGTGCTATACTGTAGATCCCTGTCAACAGTGACCGCGGCGTTACCGACAGTGAACGCTGGGTGGTAGATGACACACCAGGAGTGAAACAATTCGCTCTGGGTAGGAGTTGCTCAGGCGTAGCCCTGCTAGTGCTGTGATCATCAAAGTACACTCTACAAATCATAACCTGATAGGCTTGAATGCAAAACAGGCCAGTGCCAATATAGTTGTCAAATAAATGTACGCTATAAACCTTCAGCTTCCTGCTATTCCTTTTTGCCAGTATCTCACTAACAAAACAATGGTAAAAGAGCTGTGGTACTTAGACTGTTTTAGCCTATTTGTCCATGACAAAAAAGCATAGGATTGTCACTATTTCCGTATAGACGCTAGTTCCAATCAGTTAACCTACTTTGCGATATCCGATTAAAAACAGAATCTATTTCACCTTTTTCAAACGTATGCTGATACCCAGACAGATACCTTGTTGAAACTATCACCTGAAACTGTAGATGGCGGTAGAGCCTCGCTACTCGAATTTGTCTCCGAAGGAACAAAATATAACGTCAACTTCCGGGAAGTAAAGCAGGCAGCATTTTGAATTTTCATTAAGGAGTAAAAGGTAACGAGGAAACAAATAACAACGTGTATTTGAGATTGACAATTATTGTTAAAATAATTATATTGGTCTGTGTTAACTAATATAATAAGGTACTGTAGCTGGCTATTTTAAAAAATGTGTCTTGCGATTTGAGACTCATTTGTCTTGGGTGAGTACGGACGGGGTGTTATACTCTAGCAAGTTATGTAGCGAAGCTCAATTAACAATGAACTAGTCAGTATGCTAATTGATTGTTTGCAATGAAAATATTTCCTAAATACAACAAAAGATAGAGAAGCGGTAGAAGCCAGTAAGCGTTGGGCATACGGGGTTTCAAACTCCCCGCGAACCATGCCGCGCAGGCGCTTAGCAACAAAGGGACTGGACAAGTTCTCCTGGCCGAGTCATGTTATAAACTAGAGAACAATCACCTGTTACGACTTTGGGAAGAACGTTTCGGTTCTTCCCAAAGGCGTAAGGTCTGTTCATATTACTAGAGCAAGTTTGACAGCTGGTAGTACTAAACCACTCAAAACATTTCGTAGCTAACTGAGCTAAATTGGACAATACGCGTAGATGTACTACAAGTCAAGTCAACATTGTCAATCTTTTTTTAGATTAGTTCCACGATGGAATCACCTCCAACCAGAGACTATGTCTCAGATAGGTAAGTGAAGGCTTCCTATTATGTTGCATTTTCTCTTCTGGCAATTTCCTCCTCCACTGCCCTAGTTGTTTACCAACCAATTAATCCACTAAAGAGACCACCTAGTAACTAATCTCAAAATAATCAACATGATTGTGTCTAATCCCAGTAATACTCTAATCTGCCTCTTAAAGGAATTGTTCCCAGAGTGGCTTTATCTATGTTGGCTTAATGGGATCATTTCCTCTCTTCTGGGTTGTCTTCCCATCCAGGCCGACGGGCCGCACGCCGGGGGGTGAGGTCGACTCCCCCCTGCCCCCTATCACGGAGCGCCTGGCGTACCTGCGCCCCTCCAGGGAGCTGTTGGAGTTTTACAGGGGGAAGATTGCCCAGTTCGATGAAGAACACGCGGACCTTCTGCAGATGCTGGAGAAGTATAGAAGTACCACAGATGACCAGGTGAACTGCGTGTGGTACAGAGGGATCAGGTGTGTGTGTGTGTGTGTGTGTGTGTGTGAATTCCCTGTTTCTCCCTGCCCTCCCTCCCAGCACAAGCTGCAGTGGGAGGTCCGTCAGCGCGAGGGCGAGATCTCTGAGTTGCAGAAGGCTCTGAGCGACATGCAGGTGTACCTCTTCCAGGAGAGGGAACAGGCACTGCGCCTGTATGCGGAGAACGACAGGCTGAAGATCAGGCAAGCTCTCATTTTGATTCACAACTATAGCTTAGCGGCTGATAAAGATGTGTCCAGCTTTACATTAATGTCACGGGGGAAAACGTGGCAAATGACAAGTGTTCTGTCGTCTTTGTTGGCAGGGAGCTGGAGGACAGGAAGAAGATCCAGCATCTCTTAGCTCTGGTGGGGCCAGACGCTGGGGAGATCACCTACTTCCACCGTGAACCTCCACACAAGGTCAGGGGTCATGCTGTCTGGCCGGTTCTTCCCCGTTGTGTTATGTAACTTTACAGGACTTTGGACAGCCACATATATTACTCTAGGTTGATATCAAGGAAACTTCTAAGAATATAGTCAGGACTCCTGCAGGTATTGTATACATGCCCAACTATCATACACATCACATTTAGCTTTAGCTATCACTGTTAGCTCATTTTTAATGATGGTACATCAATCTATATAGCCTTTGTCACTCAGCATCAATGGCCTTGGATAGGCTACCGTAGAATGTTTCTAGGTACTGTTAATGTTAGCTTGTAACATAAATGTTGTCAAAAAAACTGCACGTCAGAAAATGTGACCTTCGGATGATTGATAGTTGAACGTGGCACGCAAAGGATGCTAAGTTAACCTACGTTACCCATAACTTTCAAGTGCATTTCCATTTTATCACTGAAATATACGATGAATGGAGGTCATTCCAGAGAGATTGTGAGGCTATGCTCATGTGTATGAAATTACATGCCCACTTTCTGAAAAGGAACCACTATTTCTATTTTACCCTGATGAAGAGAGCTTGTCTATCGAAACATAAAATATTGTGGCTATTTCTTTTATATTATGAAATGACATAATGTAAAGCCTTCACTGTTGATTGCTGTATAAGTCTGATGATACATAGACATTTAAAATAATTTTTTTCTAGTTCTGACTGATAACATTTATTTAAAAATACCTTGAAAATGACCTGGATTCAATGGTTTAAGCAAAGCTGTCCGATCCTTGATACCCCAGCATGCAAATGGAACATTTCACAACGTGCTGTGATGTTTTATAGATGCTGACTGTCTTTCTAATGTGCTGTAGGTCATCATACCCCAGAAGAAGCTAGAGCCCAGAACACTGGATCATCGGATCACAACAAAGTCAAGAACAAAGAGTGCAAAAGGTTAAAGACAAGTCATCTTTACTCATCTGTTGGTTTATGCTGTTGCTGTAGGTGTAAAATCATTGCATTAGATTAAAATGTTCATGTGAGACCTAAGAATTGTATGATTTTCCCCACTTAAAAGAAAGCTTACGAGTACTAACATCTTATTTAGTAAGTAGGCTTAATGTTGTCTCTATCAGTTTACAGTAATGTGCAATAATCTGTTGTTGGGAGTGCCATATATCCCTGACTATTCCACTTCTGTTTGTGAGCAGAGGGTAACCGGGCATCCAGGTCAGAGGACGGAGCTCTGCATAGAGAAAGTCCAGAACAGTACAGAAGAGACAACCAGACCTTATTATTACAGGTAGGAACACACCACAGGTGACTGGTGGTGCCTTATTTGGGGACTCTGAGTAAAGGCTGGAGTGTAATGCATGTAAGGATGCCAAACACAAATTCCATGTGCTCTGTGGCAGTTTATCCATGAACCTCAATTTTTACATTATTACGCTTACATTATTACATTATTATAACACACAGGCAGCTGGTGGACAACAAACTGGGATGACGGGTTCAGAGTAATACTGAAATAATATCAGTCACAACCACATAAAACCTGGTGGGAAAACATGAAAGCAGCTCTTTGTGTTATTTCACCCTTAATTTCTTCCATAGGGGATTTATTTTTTTATCCGCTTTAAATAAGGTCTGTGTTTTGTCTAGACTTTCACCACCAAGGCGTTTTCTTAACTGTAAATATCTATATTTATCATTTTTTTAGAGTAAATTGATACAAACATGTTAAAAAACTGCCTGTGCAGGTGTAACCAGTGGAATGTGTCTGCCTGTGCAGGTGTAACCAGTGGAATGTGTCTGCCTGTGCAGGTGTAACCAGTGGAATGTGTCTGCCTGTGCAGGTGTAACCAGTGGAATGTGTCTGCCTGTGCAGGTGTAACCAGTGGAATGTGTCTGCCTCTGCAGGTGTAACCAGTGGAATGTGTCTGCCTCTGCAGGTGGAGGCACTGCAGGCTCAAATGGAAGAGCAGACACGTCTATCCAAAGAGCAGGTGGAGTCTCTCCTGGAGGACAGGAGGATCCACGTTGAGGAGGGACAGGTCCAGCACCAGAGAGATCAGGAGCGCATTACAGCACTCGCAGACAAGTGTGTTCACCACCTACTGGACTCTATTGTAGTGGTATCACCTTGAAGGCATATGAAATGTTATAAACCGGGTGCTTTGAATCCTGAATGCTGATTGGCTGACAGCTGTGGGTATTTGTAAATAATTAGGCATGAGGGGTGTGGTATATGGTCAATGTACGCAAGTGGGGTTGGGTTAAACGCCAAATCCCACTAGGACATTGTGTTCAAATGAACAAATATCCCCTTTCCCTTCTCTATCAGCACTTGGCTCACCACATCATGCCACTTACTAACCGTTAACTAAACCGCTGCGCCCAAAACTCTGCCCATTTCCCTGCATCTAGATAGATAGAAATGTGTACATCAGTTGTGAATGAATTAATTGGATATTCTCACCTGTCGTACCGCATTGTCCTTGTGTTGTCTACTACTAGCAGCACTGAGAGTAGCCTAGCAGTTTGAGCATCTAACCAGTAATTGAAAGGTTGCCTGATGAAAACGCACAATTGGTTTAAAAGGTGAAAAATCTGCTGTTCTGTCCCTGGGCAGGGAACCATAATTACTCCCACGTTGTTGCTGAAACAGAGGTCGTCAAAATATTGCAAATAAACGGATTCTGATTTCTTAATGTTATGCCAGTTCTGGATCTCTACTTTCACTACCTGCCCAATATCCAGCCATCTCACTTCCAACCCCCTCTGTCCCATCTCCTCCCGCACAGGCTGGAGCGGACCCAGAACCTGCTTTACGAGAGCACCAGGGACTTCTTGCAACACAAGTTTGAGACGCGGGCCCACGAGAAGGCCTGGATGGTGGAGAAGGACCGACTGCTCCGGGAGCTGGACTCGGCCCAGGAGCGGCTGAGGGAGGCCCGGGACGGCAGAGACCGGCCTGGATCTGGAGGTCCAGGCGGCAGCATGGCCCTGCTCCTCAGCCAGCCCCAACCCGACACGCAGCACGTCCACCGGGAGGAGCTACGGGTGGGTAGCGGTGCTTCAGGGGCAGAGCCGGCCACACCCACCGCACTGTTTCTCTGTAAAATTGTGGCTTTTACATGAACCAGTGCTTCGTCCTTCCAGGCACTGCAGGAGGAGCTGAAGCAGGCGCATCGCCTGGCGGAGATGTACAGGGAGCAGTGTGTTACCCTGGAGACAGACCTGGCTCAGATCCGAGAGGAAGGGGACGTGGGCAGGGAGATCTTCAAAGTGCGTAGCCGTACATCCTAGTCTGGGACAAGTAGTTCAGACGTCGGTGTTTGTTTTACTAAGTAAAAAAAAAAAAACGACTGGGTTGGTATACCTGGTGTTTAGTTGTTGTCCAAGTCCTGCCTTTCACTTCCATTCGTGTCTAGGACCGGTCCGACAAGATGGCGAAGCGTCTTCAGATGATGACCCAGCGGTACGAGGCCCTGGAGAAGAGGAGGGCCATGGAGGTCGAGGGCTTCAAGTCTGACATCAAACACCTCCGACAGAAACTTAAAGACGTGGAGAAGCAGCTCTTCAAGGTGAACAGGGCTTCCCTGGGAATCAAATGGATTTCTTCCACCGCATTGTTTGCTGCATATCTCAGTTTGAGGTCATTTGTGGTCGATTGGGTAATGTCTAAGTGAGTGAGTGCGATCGAAACAGAGTCATCAGTGACTGGATCATCGCTAACCCATTAGAGTAACTCTGGCTTTACCCATGTATTGTGACTCATGTCCCACCCCATTGGCACCAATTGGGTGGGACCCATTGGTTTCTCCGACCAATTATAGTTGTCATTTTTGCAACCTCAGGGATTGGTTAGCCAGGCAAGAAAAGTGTTATCGTGTATGTTATTAATTGTTTAGGTTCACTTTGTTGTTTAGGTGACCCTAAACGTGGGCCCAAACCAGGACCTGGCTATCCTGCACGAGGTGCGTCAGACCAACACTCGGACCAAGAAGGTCCAGGGGGAACTGAAGACACTGAAGGCTAAGATTTTTGGTCTGGAGAATGACCTACGTTACAGTTGAGATAGTACCCAAACTAGCCCAATGGGAACTAGTGACCTTGGTAATGTTTAGTAAGAATAATATAAGAAAATGCTTTAAAGCTGAAAAATACCATTATCAATCAGCTTTGTTCCTGTTTCAAAACCTCTTTTGTTCCTACTGATCACAAACCTGTATTCCACTTTGACAAGCTAAATATAATCTGACACCTGATGATACAGGATGCATGCATGCAGGATATCAACATGTCTTCTGAACTTTGTCTCCAAGACATTTTAAGCAAGGTGACCTGGGTGTGAGAGACAGGTTGTGTATGACATAGTACACAGGTTGTAGTAAAAAGGTCATTTTACATAATCCACTACAAAACTGAACCATTATGCCAAGTCCACTTACATATATCCCAGGAACAATGTTTCTTTTGTTTGTTGCAATAAGGAAATGCGGGCGTTTTTAACAATAAAGGTGTGTTTTTTAATTAACAGTGGCCATTGTTGACTATGTGAGATGCACAGTTGCACAACACATTTTACTTCTCCTAAACAGACTTCAATAAAAGCTCATGGAAATCAAAAATCCAACATCTCAAAATATTAGAATAAAACATTTACAATACAGAAATGTCAACCTGAGAAGAGCTCTAATCAGCTAATTCCCTGAGCCTTCAGTACACACAACCAGAATCATGGGGAAGACTACTGACTTGACAGTTGTCCAGAAGACACTCATTGACAGCCTCCATTTCAGCAATGACCTTCTGTGGCTTACCTTCCTCGTGGAGGAGGGTATGAATCTAGAATATATGAAGGTGTCGCTTTTTGATTTGTATTTAGGAAAAAAATTAACTATTCCATGATATTCTAATTTTTTGAGATGCACCTGTATATATGACGGGACGATGACTAGATGGGAATCAGGTGTGTTTGTAATTAACAAGACAGGAGTGCAGGATGAAATGATGAACTGGGTGGTGGTGTCAGAAGGCCGGTGACGTCGAAAGCCGAAGCCTGCCCGAAACGGGAAAGAGGCAGCAGACGGCGCAGTCATCACAGTACCCCCCCCCCCCCGACCCAGCGGGCTCGGAGCAGGGCAATCCGGGTGACAGCGATGGAAATCCCAAATGATGGAGGGAACCAGAACATCCCTCACTGGGACCGTACCCCTCCCAGTCCATGAGATACTGGAGGCCCCCGCCCGGCGTCTCGAGCCGACGATGGAGAGCACAGAGTACGCCGGGCCGCCTCGATGTCCAGAAGGGGCAGAGGGACCTCACGCACCTCACACCCCTGAAGGGGACCAGCCACCACCAGCCTGAGGAGAGACACATGAAACAACAATGGGTTAATATGGTAGTCGGGAGGCAATTGCAATCTGTATGTTACCTCGTTCACTCTCCTCAGGACTTTAGAAGGCCCCACAAACCACGGACTCAGCTTCCGGCAGGGCAGGTGGAGGAGCAGCGGCCGGCGTAGGTCCTCTGGCGACGGACAGCACGCTGGAGATGAACGCAGGCAGCGTCCCACGTGTACGCCGAATGCCGCTACCACACGTCCACTGCAGGACTAACTCGGTGTCCAGGATGCCAGAGTCGGCTGGTACCCAAGGACGCACAGGAACGGCGACAGCCCCATGGAAGAGTGGAAGAGCGAATTCTGGGCATACTTAGATTAGATTCAACTTTATTGTCATTGAACAGCACAAGTACAGTACGAAATGCAGTAAGCATCTAACCAGAGGTGCAAACAGAGGGCAGAAAATGTACAAGTATTTACATGAAAGTATGTATATTACAAGTGCAATAAGGAGATGTGCAATGAAGGCAAACGCAGTACAAATGGCAATCCTAAATGTGCAATTAAGGCAAATATAGGACGGTGGAAAGTTTACAAGTATTAGGTATTGTGTATGTTACAAGTGGAATAACAGTTGTTCGGCCACAAATGGCAATTTCTTAATGGCACACAAGATGTGCAAACAAGGCAAATGAAGGAGTACTATAGTAGGGTAGCATGAGCAAACATGATGCAGAGATAGCAGCACTAAGGTCCTCGATGTAGACGTGTGTGTAATAACTGTAAAAATGCAAGTACAATGGCAATACTAAATGTGCAAAGAGGCAAATTGAATGTACAAGGTGTATGTGCCACTGAAATGCAGGGATAGCAGCAGTGAGGTTCCTGAGGTAGACACGTACCTGTAACCACTGAAAACTGCCATTATCAGGCTTTGCAAGGCAGTGTCAGAGTAGTACAAGGGGGTAGTGCAACAAGGACCCTGAGAGGTGGGGGGGTATGGCAAGTGATGGGTCAGAGAGTTCACAGAGTTCTCTGGGTCACAGAGTTCAGCAGGGTTACAGTGAATGGGAAGAAACTGTTCCTGAGCCTGCTGGTACGGGACCGAAGAAACTGTTCCTGAGCTGCTAAACCACAGTGTGGCACAGTATGTCAGAATTAGCCTCCTCAAAAAGTACAGGCACTGCTGTGCCTTTTTGACCAGAGCTGAGGTGTTCAGGGTCCAGGAGAGGTTCTCTGAGATGTGGACACCCAGAAATTTGAAGTTGGACACACGTGGCTGCAGCTTTTAGGCTTCCAGTAATCCACAATGAGTTCCTCGGTTTTCTTAGCATTGTCACTAATCAGGCCTACAGTGAACTGCGTACAGGAACGCATTCGTGGGTGAAGAGGGAGTACAGGAGGGGGCTCAGCACACAGCCTTGTAGAACACCAGTGATCAAGATCAGGGTGGTGGAGGTGAAGTTGTCTAACCTGACAGACTGGGGTCTCTTGGCTAGGAAGTCCAGAGTCTAGTTGCAGAGAGAAGGGCTGATCCCCAGGTCATAGAGTTTGTTGACCAGTCTAGAGGGGATGACAGTGTTGAAAGCTGAGCTGAATTCTATGAAAAACATTCTCACATAGGTGTAGGTTTTGTCCAGGTGTGTCAGGGCAGAGTGTAGAGCCGTGGAGATGGCGTCCTCTGTAGACCTATTTGACCAGTAGCCAAACCGGTAGGAATCCAGTGTTTGTGGGGGTGAGTGCAACCGGTCGGAAGTCATTCAGGCTAGATGTGGTCGACTGCTTCGGCACTGGCACAATGGTTCCAGTCTTGAAGCATGTTGGGACAACCGCCTGGGCCAGTGACAGGTTGAAAATGTCGGTTAAGACCTCGGCCAGCTGCCCAGCACATGCCCTGAGCACACGCCTGGGGACGCCATCAGGACCAGCAGCCTTGCGTGCATTCACCCCGCTTAGCATCCGGGGGTATGTAGACTGCCATAACAACAATAGATGTAAACTCCTGAGGCAAGTAAAAAGGCCTGCACCTAATCATCAGGTATTCCAGATTGGTTGAGCAGTGACTCCCGGTTAAGTTAGTGTTTGTACACCATGTTTTGTTTACATAAATGCACAGTCCACTACCTCTTTTCTTGCCGCAGTTCATATCAATCCTGTCTGCTCTAAAGATATCGCGGCCATCCAGCGCAATTACGTTGTCAGGTATGTTGTTGTTAAGCCACGTTTTCGTGAAAAACACGACGCTGCAATCCCTAATCCATTTGTGTGAGGTGATTACTATGCCCTATTGGTGTTAATGTGGCTGAAACTCCGACAACTCCCCCAGCCGGTCCTGGCACGGACGACTGGAAGAACAGACACTTCTCTGCTTTGACATACAGGTCGTGCTCCAACAGTCTCACAAGCACTCTGTGTACTAACGAGACATGCCAAGCGCGGGTAGCAGTATAAATCAGGATGTCACGTCATTAATGAAGGATTGGAAGACTGATGGCGCATTCATTAACCCGTATGGCATCACTAAGTACTCATAGTGGCTGGTGGTATTGCTGAAGGCTCTTCCACTCATCCCCCTCTCGGATGCGTATCAGGTTATAAGCACTCCTGAAATCCAGTTTTGTGAAAAAGCGGACCCTGTGCATTTTCTCCACCTCTGCCAATATCAGAGGGAGAGGGTAGCTAAACGGAATGGTGATTTTATTCAAGCCCCTATAATTCCCTATAACCCTTATATATTTTTCACAAAAAATAAACTCGAGGAGGCCGTTGACTTGGAGGGCCGAATGTACCCCTGCTGCAAAGCTTCATCAGCATGATCATCGCTGGTGTCTCAGCTTGTGACAGGGGTTACATGTGACCCTTAGGGAGTATGGCTCCCTCCATGAGGTTTATTGCGCAATCCCCTGGTCTACGAGGAGGCAACGCCATGGCCTTGTAGAAAACCAGTGTCAAATCTGCGTATTCGAGGGGAATGGGCACGGTGGGGACACTGGCCCTCATTCATGAAACCTTCTCAGAAAAGATCCCTGATTCCAATGTTGGGAGAGACCTACGATCATCTCTAAGTGTGATTCACGAAACTGTCGCACCTGGTCGAAATGAGCGTAGATGTCATTTGCAGACTGATCAATCGGATAAAGATGTGGACGCGAGAACGTGCTGCACCTGTCCTAATTTACATGTAACGATCAGCAACCTATGAATTGACAGATTTCAACATAAATTATAGCCTGAAATGGCTAATTAACCATTCATCATTCTCCATGACAAAATCAGCACAGTTCGAAGTCCTTTAGAAGAATAAACTTCTGCCATCATTAGGGTAACTGCTCGACCCAGAACCACTGGTTTATTTATCCTCTCACTAGTCAATTTAAGACCTGTTAGCTAATAAAGATGCCAGCCACCGAAATTATAACAACCATTTATGATCTCCAAGTATGTCGATACGGCCTGAGTGACTTAGGAAAAGTAAGACAAAGCAAGTTTAAGCTTTGTCTTAAGCTTTGTCTTAAACGACCAAGGTCGCAGTACGTAAGAATATCTTGCTGATTGTAAGATGAAACGCATTTTGTAAATGTATTGCTAAAATGTATTTAAACAGCTAAAAGTGATGTTATCAATATGTCAGTAATTAACATTTTGAAAGTGTGGTTGTATATTCAGGTCTGCTGTGAAGTGATATCAAATATAACAAGCCTTACATCAATGTCATTTTGGACTGTGAACATTTATGCAGTATACTAAGCACATACACCTCAAGGTGAAATACACGTTTTTATAGTCCTGTAGATGTCAATTATCATTAAATAGCAAGAATGTCTACACACAATTAATCAATTAATAATAAAATAAGCCCTAATGGTAGCATTTTTGTCTGTTATTAAATGATCCACCATTCTAACCCACCATTTTATGTAAAAAACGAATCATGTTAGAAAACCAGATGAGAAATGATTGCTTACATTACTTGAACATACACTAGCCTATGAGAAAGGTCACTCGAACATAACAGGACCACAAAGTAAATCAGTCAATCAAATGTATTTATAAAGCCCTTTTACATCAGCAGTTGTCACAAAGTGCTTTTACAAAAACACCCGGCCTGAAACCCCAAGGAGCAAACAACAACAGTGTAGAATTTCAATGGCTAGGAAAAACTCCCTAAAGGCCGAAATTAAGGGAGAAACCTAGAGAGGAACCAGGCTCAGAGGGGTGACCAGTCATATCCAGTGAATACATATCCTTGGGAAAAATGCATAATGCATACATATCATTGTGAAAAATGCATATCTCAATACATATTGTAATGAGACCATGTTTGTCAGTGAAATACATTTGGACAAAAATTAAATGAATTTATACATTTTGAAATACATTTTGATACCTGAAATGTATTTTGAATCAAGTTGAAAGTTGGAACACTGTGTAATAGTGCAACAATAAAAGAATAATGTTTCTCAATATAAAATTGCAGAGAGTTTGGGGATCTAATCATCCATGGTACATAATAGCCTTAAAAGATTCAGAGAATCCAGAGAAATCTCTGTACGCAAGGAAAAGGCCGAAAACCAGTATTGGATGGCCGTAATTTTTGGGCCCTCAGGCAGCACTGCATTAAAAACAGACACGATTCTGTAGTAGACATCACTGCGTGGGCTCAGGAACACTTTTGAAAACCATTGTCTGTGAACTCAGTACATCGCTGCATCGACAAATGCAAGTTAAAACTCTACCATGAAAAGAAGAAACCATATATAAACAAGATCCAGAAACACCGCCGTCTTCTCTGGGCCCAAGCTTATTTATAAAGGGCTGAGGCAAAGTGGAAAACTGTCCTGTGGTCTGTAAAAATACTAAATTTAAATTCTGTTTGTGAATCAAGGACGCCGCATCCTCCAGGCTAAAGAGGAGAGGGACCATCCAGGTTTGTATCAGTGCACAGTTCAAAAGCCAGCATCCATGATGGTACAGGGATGCATTAGTGTACATGGCATGGGTGTCTTGCACATCTGTGAAGGCACCATTAATGCTGACCAATATATACAGGTTTTGGAGAAACACATGCTGCCATCCAGATCAAGTCTTTTTCAGGGAAGGCCTTGCTTATTTCAGCAAGACAATGCCAAACCACACTCTGCACTTATTACAACAGCTTGGCTCTGTAGTAAAAGAGTCTGGGTGCTAAACTGTCCTGACTGCAGTCCTGACCTGTCACGTATTGAAAACATTTGGCGCTTTATGAAATGAAAAATACGACAAAGGAGACCCCAAACTGTTGAGCAGCTGAAATCCTATATCAAGCAAGAATGGTAAAACATATCACCTTCAAAGCTACAGCATTGGTGTCCTCAGTTCCCAAACGCTTACAGAGTATTGTTAAAAGAAGTGGTGATGCAACACAGTGGTTAACATGCCCCTGTCCCAACCTTTTTTAAGCATGTTGCTGGCATCAAATTAAAAATGGGCATGTATATTTCCAAAAACAGTAACATTTCTCAGTTTTAACATTTGATATCTTGTATTTGTACTATTTTCAATTAAATACAGGGATAAAGGATTTACACATCATTGCATTCCTTTTATATTTGCATTTTACACAGCCTCCCAGCGTTTTTGGGAACAGGCTTATATATTTATCGTGCTTATGGGTGGCTGAATAATGTTAAATGAACAATAAATATTCACTGGAGGACTGCCCCATCATCAATCCACCAGGATTGTCCAAAATATATCTCACCAAAATTGAATAGGCTTTTTTATTCAGGAGCATATTTTCATTCAAGAAAGAGAGTGGCACCATTTCCGCAAGGCATCGGCAAAATCTGTGCCTCTCTTTCAGTTAAAATAGAAAGAACCTAAATTGACCAAATATATAGACATATTGATCCTCTCCCTCACCAACACATTGAATGGGTTTAATTCAATGTGGATAACGTATTCATTCATTAAAGAGGGGGATCCCATCAGGCCAGCTGACAGTCTTGCCTAGGCCCGGGACGAGATAATCTTAGATGGGCCCTTTAATGTCAACCCAGTGTCAGTTCTGGCCCCCCCCCTACCCTGGGCCCCGGACAACAGACCTGTTTGTCCCCCCTATTGGCGGGCCTGGATACCATTTCTGCCAGGCACCAGCGAAATCTGTGTCCCCCCGTCAATCACATTACATAGTACCAAAATTGACCAAAGTCATAGAGTTAATTATCTTCTCCCTCACCATCCTTTGTAATAGGTTTAATTCAATGTGGATAATATCTTCATTCATTAAAGAGGGGGACACCATTTCCGCCAGGCACCGGCGAAAACTTTGTTTACTTAGGCAAAGGCAGCGGCTCTGTGCTTGTTTTTATCTTTTTTTCATGGAATAAGTAATCAACTATATTAATTATTATTGTCTGCGTTCAATTATCAGCTATAAACATGTCTTTATTATGTTCCTGCCTTGATCTATTTTTCTCTGCGAATGCATGCATGCGCATTTTCGACAGGCACACTGAATTCGCATAGGCGCATGCGCACTTTCGCGAATGCGGCGCATGCGCACTTTCGACAGGCACACTGAATTCGCATGGTCACTGAATTCTTTGTAACACCTGTTCCCCAACTCAGTTCTCCGATCAAATTCTATGGGAATGACTGACTCGGTCAGTTTTATCGTTTGATGAAACGGTTGTTTCATCAAAACAACCGTTTCATTTGAACGACTGGCAGCGGAGTTCTACCCAACCATAAATACCTGTTTGTAACAGATAATTGGACACATGGCAGGTGTAAAATAATTAATGTAGTAGTTGATTTTTGAGTGTAATGAAAAACACAGATGAAATCGTACACTGAGCCTTTTCCTAACTAAAAAAGACTCATGAACGACTGACTCGGTCAGTTTTATCGTTCAATTGAACGGTTGTTTCGTTCATTTGAACGTCTGCCAGTGGAGTTCTACCCCGACCGCTGGCTTCCAGCTCAGTAGCCTACTCTCTGTCCAACAGCTGTTAGTTTGACGTTCTCAAAGAAAAGTTGATCTAGAAAGTTACATTGTAAATACATTTTTGTAACAGATAACTGGACGTGTAGCCTGTAGTAAGTAATGTAGTATTTGATTTTTGATTGTAATAATGAAGATAAATCAATGATAAATCATAGAGTAAAACAAGCGTTTGCTAAAGTAGAGAAGACAAGTAAACTATGATGATGGGCGGGGGCAACTTCCCATCACTACTGCTCAAAAGACTACCTCGGACCGACGCCGGTATATTCACTGGAAGGGAGGGGGAGCAGCACGGTGACAGGTATTAAATATGAATATATTACAGCAGATACACCTGACAACTGGGGTGGCAAGACACCGCCCTTGACACCGTTCCAATCTTTTGTGTTATACAAAAGGGCCCGATTGTTTAAGAAATCGGCAAAATTTAAAGCTAACATTCTGTTCATACAATATTCCATATAGGGAAAACAGATTACAATTGACGACACACCGTTGTCGAGGCTAGGACCACTATGTCCATTGCTTAACAGGCTGAAACTACATAAATTTTGAATGATAAATCTGTAAACAATGTTAATAACATAGTTAGATAAGAAAAGGTATCGTTAGCGAACCACTAGTTAGCGAACTTTACCAATAATATTCACGATTGCATTACATTATCTAGTAGACGATATCAGACATATTTTAACAATAATAAATGGCTGTTGCTAATGCAAGATTCATTTACAAGATTGCGTTTTGTATCGTATATTTAGTAAAAAGTTGCAGCAGTACCTTATTTCATTACAGCTAGGCTAGTCTTGTATGATCCTGACTCCTCAACTGCATAGAGTATCAATGTGGACCAACGCCCGGTGTTTTCACTGGAAGGGAGGGGGAGCAGCACGTTGACTGGAGCAGGCGGACTCCGGGACTCAAAGATATTGGAACGGGTTACCGTAGAGATTAACAACAAAAGTAGAAAAAATATAATACTATTCAATACAAATAAATATGAATATATTATAGCAGACACTCCTGACAACTGGGGTGGCTAGAAATTTTTGTGGGACGGCAGATGCCACCGCTTGTCACCCAGGTGGTTTCGCCAGTTGATGACTAGAACATAGATGTAGACAAGACATATAGAATAGTGAGTGTGAGGTGCTACGCAAAAGCTTTAAAAGCTTATAATTACATAAACATAATAAATCTGAGTACATTTCAAAACTCTAGCTGGACCAGTCTGAACATATCAATGTAGGTTAGGAGTTGATTGTTTGGAGATAGGAGGAGATAAGTCCCCATGTACAGCTATGGTACCTTTTTCATGCTGGCCTAACAGGTGCTCTGCCCAGCTGAAACAATGAGATTCTAGTCAAGATGATATTACAGTAACTCTCTCATCATGGATTATTTATAGCCTTTTTTTCTTCATATGGGTGGATACAATGATCAGCTGTTTGAAACTGTTAATCAGCACTGTCACACATACAAACAGTAAATACCTGTAGTAGGGGGATAAAAAAAACTCCCAGATGGTTAGAAAAAGTTCTTGCCCTGTTTTAACCTGTGCTTGGATCTGGTGAAAATATTCTTTTCCTTCTCTCTATCACTTCTCTCCCTATTTATGGGTCTACCTTATATTTGGATGATGGAAAATAGGCCATACATCTTCTGTCTGCCTACCTTTATGATCATGTTTTGATAGATACTTTATTCATGTTAATGTACCAATCTGTAATGTAGGCAATTATGGCTTTTTTATGTTATCATCAGCAATGCAAAGTAAATCAAGTTTAATTATATATTATATATATAAATATCTATTATATATATATATATATATATATATCTATTATATATTTTCATAGTATTTATTTGCCATGATTCATGTTGGTTGCTACAAAAATGACTTACCTAAATAAAAGTTATGTACTGTTCGTGGGCTGAATCACTACGTAGTTCTAGATGCGTTTCAAAAGGTTATACTCCAATACATACCCACTACCATTCTTCAGAACCGACTTGCATGAACATAGACTGTGCCATTTTGATCAGTGAAAGCCCAAGCATTAAGGGAATTTAGTTGTAGAGAAAGCTTACTTTCACGTGTCTACAGCTAAGCATTTGCCAAGTGGTTTTCAGGGTTAGGCAATCCTGGTCCAGGAGTGCCAAAGGTGCCTGTTTTCCAGGTAACGGACTTCCAAAGATCCATTGACTGATATATTACTGGGTTGAAACTAAATCTTGCAGTATTCACAGCACTCCAGGAACCGGGTTGCCTGACCCTTTGGAGAAAACTGAATATCTGACTCAAAAATAGGACTAGATTTATCAAAATAATTCATTGATTTTCCATTTGAAATTAAATATTTATTGCAAATATATCAGAATAAATGAAACAGTCATAAAGAATAAAAATAATCAAACTGAATGGAACTGCTCGTAAGCCTCTCAGGTGTCCTTCCACTTGGCCCCACTGAAAGACACAACAGAATGTAAAATGGAGTGAATTTAGCCTTTTAAAAGCTTGCACTTGATAACAAGATGTGACCAGAGCATACTGTGTAAACCAGGAATAAATCTTAAACCATCTGACTGCCTCAAGGTCTCAAGGTTTTGTTTAAACAAATGTCACAGGTGTCACATTACAGAGAATTAAGATAAAGTATCAAAAACAGTCTCTGAAACTACACACAACAGCGTAACAACAAAAACACAAACTACTATCAGCAGGCCGCGAGGCAGGGACTCTGGGAGGCGGCAGCAGGACTGCCTGGCCAGGACACTCAACCGGCCGGACTCAGGAGGCGACTTGTTGGTGTCGTCGTCGCGGTCGTCACTTGACATGGGTCTGGGGTGGCCACAGGGATGGCCAGCGCTCCAGTGGGTGATGGAAGGGGTCCTCCTCCTACCATCCACCTCTGCTGCGTCCATTGGATTCGGTTGGTCATTCTGTCTCGGTTTGGGCAGGGCTAGAAGGACACAGGCGCAGAGGTTTCCAAAATGGCAAAAAGGCTACTAATGAACACAAACTACAAAAACAAAAGAGCACAAATTAGTTTTCTTTGTTTTATTATTATAAACCCCTCACCCACCACCCCATAATGGGGACCTATTAATTTTTTGTTGTTCAATTTTGCTTGATAAGTATTATTATTTTCTATATATTCAATCATAATGATTTAGTTAAGGGCTCTGAATAGCACAGCTGTAAATGCATTGGCTTGCATGATATCTTTGGCATTTTACCTGGGAGTTCAAGTCGTGGCCGCAACACTTCAACCATGCCTATAGGCCACGGAAGAAGGCAGTGCAAATCAGCGCATCAACATCGGGGATTGGTTTTAGACAATTTTTCCATACCTTCAAACATTCTGAAGAGTATTATGGTGTACGTCAGATGCCCACAAACTATATCCTGGTTGTTGGTTGGTGAATGTGTGCTCCTCTGTATACATTCCCACTGGCCAGTACATCCTGTTTGGATGAGCAGTCAAAATACAAGCAGAATGGCTTGGGCAGATGTCCTTTAGGGGCACACATCTCAGTTTTTAAATCTTTAAAACCTGCAGTGGAGCAAACAGAGTAAAACAGCATTTATTTTTTCAATAACAATATAATAAATTTTTTATTTGCTGAAACAAACTGCTGTCAACCACAATACTTGTCTAAAGATGAAACCAAAACATGCGTTTACCTGCAATATGATAATTGTGATGAAATAAAACAGGATGTTGAAAATCAACAATTTTCTCATCCCGGCATCTCGGCCATCATTTCAGTCTCTAAACATCTGCTAAAGTGAGTAAACTGTAAAACATGTTACCTCAAAAAACAACTGTCACAAGAAAAATCTCTTGTTTAACCAATTCTTTCATTGATAAAAAACGTTATTGTCATCGTTTGTGAAGGGGTAGAAGGATGCAGGTGCAGAGGATTCCAAAACGGCAAAAAGGATATTTAAACGAACTCACAAAGTACAAAATCAAAAGGGCACAAATGGCAGGAACAGGCAACAGAACAAACAAACTAACGACAAAGACAAACAAGTAACACTGGGGCAGGAGGAACTTAAATAGGGACACAACAAGGGAGCAAACAAGGCACAGGTGGAAACAATAAGGACAAGGACATGCTGAGTGTAAGAACACAAACAAAAACCAAACAACGGGCTACATTCAAGAAAAAAAAAATACGAAACAGAACCTCACAGTACCGCCCCCTCAAGGCACGGACACCCGGGCGCACCAAAAAAAAAACACCAAAGGGGAGGGCGGGCGGAGCACCTAGGCGGAGGCTCCTCCTCGAAACGAGGACCGGGAACAGGACCGGGTGGAGGCTCCGCCTTGGTGCAAGGATCGGGAACCGCCTCGGGACTCTGGGAGGCAGCAGGACAAGGCGGGGCAGAGACTCTGGGCGGCAGCAGGATGACGCGGGGCAAATAGAAGGGAAGATGGGCGGCAGCAAATGGAAGGGAAGATGGGCGGCAGCAGGACGACGCGGGGCAGGGAAGATGGGCGGCAGCAGGACGCCGTGGGGCAGGGACTCTGGGTGGCAGCAGGCCGCGGGGCAGGGACTCTGGGCGGCAGCAGGATGACAAGGAGCAAATGGAAGGTACAGCCAACACTACAAACAACAACAACCAACAAGTAACACTTGGGCAGGAGGAACATAAATAGGGACACAACGAGGGAACAAACAAGGCAAAGGTGCAAACAATAAGGAGAAGGACAGGTTGCGTGTAACAACACAAACAAAAACCAAACAGGCTACATTCAAGAACAAAAACCAAACGGAACAGAACCTCAGTTATTACCGGCAAAGATAAGCAATTATAAGCAACTTCTACTGTAGCTGTTCTCAGGAATCTAAATATGTTACCGTAGCTATACATGCCAATTTTATTCTATCCAGTAAGTTTAAAAGTAAATACATGCTTAATCAAATCACATCTATTAAATATATCATGTCAATTCTATTATAAAAAATTCAAACACTCACCTTTCTCAGTAGAAAGATGAACTTTTTTGATTTGCACAGAAATTGACTGAAATGCACGGATGCTGATCATTTACATCTGTGAACCCACAGCAGGCGTGCATTGATTAAACTTCTTGTAGTGCAAACACATTTTCTTATCAATTATTAGTAATCAATCATTCATATTTTAAAGACAGAAGTTGAAACTATTAAGTGTTTCAAACTAAACAGGAATTTACTTTCGTACAAATTAGTTTTCTATGTTTTATTATTATAAACCCCTCACCCACCCCTCATAATGGGGACCTATTAATATTTTGTTGTTCAATTTTGCTTGATAAGTATTATTTTCTATATTCAATCATAATGATTTAGTTAAGGGCTCTGAATAGCACAGGTGTAAATGCATTGCCTTGCATGATATCTTTGGCATTTCACCTGGGAGTTCAAGTCGTGGACGCAACACTTCAACCATGCCTATAGGCCACGGAAGAAGGCAGTGCAAATCAGCGCATCAACATCGGGGATTGGTTTTAGACAATTTTGCCATACCTTCAAACATTCTGAAGAGTATTATGGTGTACGTCAGAAGCCGACAAACTATATCCTGGTTGTTGGTTGGTGAATGTGTACTCCTCTGTATACATTCCCGCTGGCCAGTACATCCTGTTTGGGTGAGCAGTCGAAACACAAGCAGAACTGCTTGGGCAGATGTCCTTTAGGGGCACACGTCTCAGTTTTTACATCGTTCCAACCTGCAGTGGAGCAGAGTAAAACAGCTTTTATTTGTTCAATAACAATAAAATATATATTTTTATTTGCTGAAACAAAATGCTCTCAACAACAATACTTGTCTAAAGATAAAACCAAAACACATGTGTGTTTTACCTGCAATATGATAATTGTGATGAAATAAAACAGGATGTTGAAAATCCATCCTGGCATCTCGGCCATGATTTCAGTCTCTATAGACATCTGCTAAAGTAAGTAAACTGTAAAACAACATGTTACCTCAAAAAACAGCTGTTACATGAAAAATCTCTTGTTTAACCAATTCTTCCATTGATAAAAACATTATTGTCATGTGTTACGCATGCAGGTACCCTGTATGTGCGTTTGTGTTTTTCCCCTCCTGCCGTTTCCCCAGGTGTCCCTTATGTTCCTGATTGTGCTCGTTGGTGTTTCCCACCTGGCATGAGTGCATCGCCTGACTGCTGAGGTGGACCAATCAGTGGACACCCATCCTAATTGCACCACCTGTTCCTTTTTCCATTACCCAATGGCATCACACATCCCTGGTTTAAAAACCCAGTCAGTTGGTTCTCCCAGAGAGACTCTTTTGCTTTACCCCACATGGACATAGACACTCTTGAGATACATACCCTTGTTGATAGACAGACACTTTGTTCATACATACGTTGCTTTGTTTAGCACATACATCTCACTTTGTCCTGTTTAATGTGAGTATGTATTGCTGTGGTGTTTTATTTGGTTTTGTCTAGACAATTGTTTGCTGTTTAGTCCTTGTTCAACCTGTGTGTTTTGTTTGTCCCTGTGTCCCTGGGAAAAAGGGGTTTTTAGCAAGTCGCTCTTGGGCATACACAACCCGTAGGAAAACTTTCTCTAAAAACACTAGTTAGAACTGAACGGACCACCCACTGTATTTTTGTATTGATTAGTCGTCAGCTGCTTAGCTTCTTGAGGCAGGCAAGTTCAGTTTCTTTTGGCCTGGTTTAAAACAGATGCCACACTTGTCAGGTAACTGGAAAACCAAACCAGGTTATTCCTCCCGCTCCTCTTTGTCCCATACCCGCCATAGGCGAACACTGCGAACATGTGGTTGTTGATTGTGTTGGGCCATTACCGAAAACAAAAGCTGGTAACCAGTTTCTGTTGACGATTGTGTGTGGCCACACGATACCCAGAGGCCATTCTTCTGCGAAGGATTACTGCTCCGGTGGTGAGCAAAGCCTTGATTAAATTCTTTTCAACATTTGGGTTAACTAAGCTGGTACAAACTGATCAAGGTTCAAATTTCCTTCCTAAGCTTTTCAAACAGGTGTTAAAGACCTTGTCAATAACGCATCGTGTGTAAAGGGCGTATCACCCAGAGTCTCAGGGTGCGCTTGAACGGTGGCATCAGAAACTC
>JACXGI010001631.1:9249-39644 GCA_016801175.1 Esox masquinongy
AAAAAAAAAAGAAAACAATTATACAATTCCATATGATTTCACAATGCAGATGGTGTACATTGTGCTTTTTGTATTGAGGAAACATTTTGTTATTTATGCTGCTGCCCCTCTAGCATTTTATCATATATTTGTAATTGTCCAACCACACATTTTCAAATCTGCATTAGGCTACATTCATGCTAGAGCTGACATGTGGAAAGGTATTAGGAGATATTAGGCTAATCAATGGAAGAGGGAACTAAAATTATGATTCCATGGACCAGCTACAGCACTAAGCAAATGGGTAGGTGTACCCTTTGGCTAATAATAAGGGGTGTTCACAATTAGCCAAGCCTAATTTAAAAATTTTAGCTCACTAGCTTAATTAGCTTCTTGTAGTTTACTGCAGTCAGCTACTAAGGATGCAAAGGAGAAGATAAATGACAAGCAATAAATGAGTTTACCAGGACAGCCTGAGTGAACTTGATTGCTTTTTAAATTGAGTTCCTTGCTCCCTTCATAACTCAGATGCACACTTTGTGATATAGTAGGATTGTAAGACTGTAATCTATTTACATAGGATTGCATGTGTTTGATAGGCAACGTGGTTCTGTATGTTTTTGTCAGGTGGAGAAGCAGAAGAAGGGTCTGGCTGCCAAGCTGGAGCTGGCTAAGTTCCTTCAGGAGACCATTGGGGAGATGGCACTGAGGAATAAAGCCAAGGCGGAAGGAAGTGAGGAGACCCAGAAATTCTCTACCTATGTGCAAAAGGTGAGTAAAAGGCCTGGGCCTGGGGCTAAGCCCCGAATGTATTGTGATCCTAGCAACGCCTCTGCTACCTACTACTGTCCCTTACAGAGTTCTATCGCCGCTTGGTTAAAAACGTAATTAGCACAGATGTTTTATGCATTTCCTTATACTTTCCTTCTTTGCCCTTCTCAGATGCGCCATGCAGGAGAGCAGCCCAGCACCAAAGACATAGTGAAGTTCTCCAAGCTGTTTGAAGATGAGTTGACCCTGGAGCACCTAGAGCGCCCTCAGCTGGTAGCTCTGTGTAAGCTGCTGGAGCTGCAGCCCATAGGAACCAACAACCTGCTGCGCTTCCAGCTCATGATGCAGCTCCGCACAATCAAAGCTGACGACCAGGTGAGGATAAGATAGGACAGGCGTAGGATAGGACCCACTTCTATTGACTTGAAATGATATCCACGAAAAGCTCATTAAATGCAAGAGTACAGTTTGAGTACAAGAGTACAATTACGTTATAGCTGTTAAGAAAGTTAGCTGAAAATGTATAGTGTTGGGTGTCGTTCTTTTTCTGTTGAGCATCTGTGATGTTGGCACGCTATGGTTGTGTTAAGTGTGTATGTGTGTGTATAGATGATTGCTGCAGAAGGAGTGGCAGCCATGAGTGTTTCAGAGCTTCAGGTGGCGTGTCGTAGTCGGGGAATGAGGTCACTGGGGCTGACGAATGAGCAGCTCACACAACAACTACAACAGGTACGGCCTGCTGCTCTAAAGGCTGATACACACATACAACACACACAACCACTGCAACAAGTACGCCCTGCTCCTCTAAAGGCTGATATACACACACACACACACACACACACAACACTCACAACCATTACAACAGGTACGTCCTGCTGCTCTAAAGGCTGATACACACACACACACACACACACACACAACACTCACAACCACTACAACAGGTACGGCCTGCTGCTCTAAAGGCTGATACACACGCAACACACACACAACCACTACAACAGGCACGCCCTCCTCCTCTATAGGATGGTACACACATACACACAGCACTCACACAACCACAACACCATACAATTTATTTGTGTAAATGGTTTTCTGTAGGTTTAGTGTTTTCCCGTTACTGCCACTGATATCCAGCATGTGTATTCCTTACCACATTCTCCTGTCAAACCACAGGGAGTGGATATTCAAGCAAATCAGCCCCGGTGGGTCGTTGTGAACACAATGCTAATTTAATGGTCTCCCTCTAATGTCAGTGGTTGGATCTGCATCTGAAAGAGAATGTCCCCCCGTCCCTCCTGCTGCTGTCCCGGGCCATGTATCACACAGACCTGACGCCCAAGCCCCCAGTCATCCCACCCATCGTCAGACTGGAGGTCAGTATCAGGGTCAGAACTTTTCATTTCCAGAAAGCAGCTGTTTGATTATCATTGACCCCTCCTTTCCTGTTCTAGCCGCTCACTGCCCCCTCTCCACCAGAGATAGGAGCCCCTGCAAAAGACAAGCCCATGTCGACCTCACTAGAAAACCTGGTGGACTCTGCTCCCATTATCATGGACAAGAAGGTACATTGATATGACCAAAAACGTATATCACTATACTTAATATTTATATTAACTAATATTTATTCAAAATTCAAACACAGGACAGTATATGATCATTTTAAAGATTTCGCAGTGTTATTTTGACAACACGTATTTTGGAAATATAATCCTGTTTATGTTGATTCTCACTGAGAATGTCACTCTGCGGGCAAAACATTTCATCGAACCTGTCATGTCAAACAACAAAGTCTGAAGTAATTCAGAGATTGGACACCCTGACATGTGTTCTTATTCTTGAATTGCACGTTTCTTCCAGGTGGAGAGCCTTTTAGAAAAAGCAAGGATTGGAGAGTTGGAGATGCCATCAGCAGAAGCTCAGCTAATACATGTAAGCTGCAATGAGAGACGTTTCATTTCAAGGATTGCATTTAGAAATGTGTCCGACATAGTGTCAAAAGCAATTGGAGCGGAAGGTTCAGGAGTCTAAAGGGCAGCAACTGGGATTGGAAATGGCATTCATGTTGGAGCCTAATCTTAGCTTAAATTAGAGACTTTTTTTTGAAAGATGCTTTCATATAGCATTCCCAGTTCTATTGTCTTTCTTAATTGCACAATATGTAAGATTTCTTTCTAGATAGATTTTAATTCATGAAATCTAGTCAACCCGTTAATTCCTGAAGAATTTACTTCCGGGTTGAGAGCGCACTGGCGCGGTTCTGGCTGCTGCTTCTCTTCCCGTGGATATTTGATTCTGTTGCTTTGTTGTTATTTTTAATATAAAACTCCCTTCGAAGGCACTAAATTATACAGTAGTTGTATCTATGTTACTTCCAAGTTCGTGTACCTAGATCCTTGTCCGAATTTGACATTGGCCTGCTGACGTTAGCCAACGTCTGCTACACTATCGTCTGGAATTTCTGGGTCCGTGGAACTATCCTTGGTGCTGTTGGTCTGCTGTGGCGTTCTCTATCTAGTGGGTCCGTTTACTACCGGCTCGATTAGGAGACGTATTTGTGCACACCGTAGGCTACATCACAAAGGAGCACATCTACACTGCAGGCAGGGACGCGCGGATATTCGTCTTGCAACACTTCCTAACTCGGGCCCTGGATGTGTGGCCTACTGACATTTTCACCATGATGATCAACATGTTTCTATGGTGGATCCTCTACTGTTTTTCTATCAGTCGAAGTTCTACACTGCAATACTCTGCAATGGAGCTGTCTGAACTCGGTGAACTTTAGGTCCTCCCTAACTCTGTCTGCCCACAGTGAAATTCTCAGACGACCGAGATATATTCACAGCGGGTCTCGTCGAAACTTTACACCCAGTAAGTCCTCTCGCATCAGTTCTTTCTGGCCTAAGCGTGGTTCTGGTCTCCACACCTGTCACGGAGTTAACCACAAACTGCTTTGCACAGTTCCCAAGGCAACCATGTGTTTTAAATGAGCACTTTTTTATGTTAGATCTCTTTTCTAATAAGGATCTTCTGATTAATGAGTTTATTAGTGATGAAAACCTGGACATAATGTGCCTCAAAGGAACATCGAAACAGCCTAATGACTTTTTCCGTCTAAATCAGTCAATCCCAGCTTGGTATTCGTACATCAGCCATCCTGGCTCTAGTGACTGAGGGGGTGGGGTTGCAGTACTGTATCGTTTTACTGTCGAAGTTAAACCTGTCAGTATACACAGTACTCTTCCTTTGAATGTTTGGCTGTTAAACTCCCTGGATTGAAACCATTGATAATTCTAACAATTTTATAGACCACCCAAGCCATCTGAGCTGTTTTTATCTGAATTGTCCTCATTAATTATTTCAGTCTCTGCCTCTTCTCCCAATGTACTGCTTGCAGGTGATTTTAATATGCACATTGATGCCACTACTAGCTGTAGTTTTGCTGCTGATTTTATGTCATTACTTGAAGGCCTTGACGTCATTCAAAATGTATCCTTTCCCACTCACAAAATGTATCCTTTCCCACTCACAAAATGTATCCTTTCCCACTCACAAAATGTATCCTTTCCCACTCACAACAAAGGTCACACTCTAGATTTAGTGTGTTCGTCTGGTATTGTTCCCAGCAATGTGATAATGGCCGATCTCCCCATCTCTGATAACAAAGCTGTTTTATTCAAAGTCTCTGCCCCTGTTTCTAAGCAAAATTACCGTCGCATCATTGCCTTCAGAAATATAAAATGCATCACATCTGCTGGGCTCATGGGGCTTGATAAACACATACTCGATCACTGACTCTCAGTCCCCATTAGACTTTATCACTCACTACAATGATTGCCTTTCCTCTTCCCTGGATGCCCTTGCTCCGCTTAAAACCCACATTGTCTCCTTTACCCACACAGCTCCCTGGTATACCCCGGAACTCCGCCAGTTATAAATCAGGAGACGTCTTGAGCGTCAATATAAAAGGACGGGCCTAGTCACTCACAAGCCTACAAAGATCACCTTTTGATGTATAAAAATGCACTTTCTATTGCCAGAACGTCATACTACTCTGATATTATCAATTCTGGAAATAGCAGCTCTAAGCTTCTTTTTTCCACAGTAAACCGTTTACTTCTGCCCCCTGACAACTTCACTTCAGACACCTCCCCTGAATTGTGCAATATGTTTTTGAACTTTTTTTAACTGAAATTCAAGACATCCATCAGCACATACTTAGTCACAGTACTCCAGTCCATAACCTTTCCTACTTGAACACCTTACAGGGCCCGGCTTACACTACTTCCATCTCAGACTACACCTGGCTACAGATGAGCTTATCAGAAAATCCAAAACAACCACTTCCAAATTAGACCCAATGCCCACCAGTCTCATCAAAGCCTGCCTGCCTTCCATCTCCCCCTTAATCACTAATATAGTTAACTCCTCCCTCTCCACTGGCATTGTACCTTCCACTCTCAAGATTGCTGCAGTCACCCCCATACCCAAAAAGCCAAATGGTGTTCTTGATGACCTGAGTAACTTCCGTCCTATCTCAAACCTCTCATTTGTCGCCAAAATACTGGAGCGGGTGGTGGCTAATCAACCTCGACAACATCTTGACTGCAATAATCTATATGAACAATTCCACTCTGGTTTCCACATCTAACACAGCACTGAAACATCACTAAACACAGCACTAAACACAGCACTGAAACAGCACTAAACACAGCACTGAAACGGCACTAAACACAGCACTAAACACAGCACTGAAACAGCACTAAACACAGCACTGAAACAGCACTAAACACAGCACTGAAACAGCATTGGTCAAAATCACCAATGACCTGCTCCGTGCCGCTGACTCAGGCCTTTAATCAATCCTCATCTTACTTGAACTCAGCGCAGCCTTTGACACCATCTCAGATCACCTTCTCATAGAACGTCTGACTGGTATCGGTATCACAAGTATGGCACTCTCCTGATTTTCCTCCTACCTTACTGACCGTCAACAGTTTGTCCAATTGAAACATCACAGATCAAGTTGTGCGACTGTCACTCAGGGTGTCCCCCAGGGGTCAGTGCCTTTCCTGTTCCTTTTCCATATACCTCCTACCCCTGGGCAAGATTATGCGACACCACAATATTCACTTCCACTGCTATCCAGATGACACCCAGCTCTACCTCTCCACCAAACCTGCTACTGCCCATATTCCCACCTGCTTCATCAACTGCCTCCAAGACATTCACAATTGGATGAACATAAAACTCAACAGCAATAAGACATAGTTCATTCTCATTGGCTCCATATCCACCCTCTCCAAACACCACAACCACAACCTCAACCTCAACATCACCATTGATGGTTTCCTAGTCCCTTTATCAACAATCATCAAGTGAAAAGCCTCTGTGTCACTCTGGATAGTTCCCTTTCATTTGAATCACACATAAAAACAATTACCCGGACATCATTTTTTCACCTCCGCAACATCTCCAGGCTTAGACCCTCTCTGGCCCACGCCAGCACTGAAACACTCATACATGCCCTTGTCACTTCTCGACTCGATTACAGCAACACTCGACTCACCGGTATTCCCAGAAAACTCACCAACAGACTCCGACTGGTTCAGAACTCTGCGGCCAGAATCCTCCCTCATACAAAATCATCTGAACACATTACACCCATTCTTATCAGTCTTCACTGGCTTCCTGTGCTCTACCTAATTGAATTTAAGACCCTCCTCCTCACCTACAAAGCCCTCCATAATCTTGCGCCTACTCACCTCTCCGACCTCCTGCCTGGCTATGTCCCCTCTCACTCCCTCCACTCTGCCTCTGCTGGTCTTCTTGTCACCCCCCCTTTCCGTCTATCAACTATGGGTGCGAGGGCTTTTACCTGCTCAGCACCTAGGCTCTGGAACATGCTTCCGCCACACATTCGACATGCAGACTCAGTTAGTTCTTTTAGAAAATGACACATCTTTTCCAGAAAGCTTTTAACCTGTAGTTTCATTTTTATTTTACATTTTGTAACACCCCACTGTCCTACATCCAATACCAGGTTGTAGTATTTTTTCCTGTATGTGGTATTGCTATCTTTACTATGTAAGATGTCCTTTTATTTGGCGTCCGCCAAATAAAATGTATTATTATTAATTTAACTGGCAAATCTTAACTTGGTGATTTTGCTCATGATCTCTTCTCCAATTTCAGGCCAAAGGTGCAGAGTTGGCTGCTAAAATGGCTGCCAAGGCGACATAAAGGCCTCTGTTTTAATGGGTAAAACACTCACCAGATGCATAGATTGCTGAGTACCCTCCACCTTGCCTTCTGGACTACAGTCCCCCTGTGCCTCCTCACAACACCCCTTTTCAACAAGTCTGCAGAGGAAAGGATGGAACAGAGCAACACAGGAGCCAGGACTGGTTCACAATAGATCATCTAAGGACTTAAAGTAAATAAAACAGCAGAATAGGTGGGAATGGTCACCAAATTGTTAATTTTCTGCACTCCGTCAGGAGGGTGTTTACAGGTGTAAGATCGGTATATTTTGCGTCAAATATCAGTATGTTTTGTTGCTCTTGAACAGAACATTTTCTGTGATTGGAATCACAGTGAATGTTCTTCTGTTACTGCAGTATATTTGGTATGATGTTATGTTTCTCATGTATTCCAGCAAAAAACTTTCTCATGTATTCCAGCAAAACATTGTCCTGCAAATGTAGGAATAGATGGAATTTAGTATCCATACAACATGGTCATACATGCCACTGCTATGTGCAATCTACTGGGTGTCAGTCCTCCAGTTTTATGGGATGTTGCGATTATTAGGTGTTGACTACATTGTTGATGGTAAACAGAACAGTAACAGGTTACTAGAATTTCCCTTATACAAGGGAATGTAATGTTTACTCCTCTGGGAGATTTTGTTAGCCTGCATTCTGCTACAGCACGTTGACATGTACTACTTACACCAGGTCTGCATATGGGGCAAACCTGCAGTCTAAATTGAAAAAATATATATAAATATATAGATAAAACGGGGTGACATGGTATGCTGTACTCCCATTCTGATAAATATGTTAAGATACATGTTTTATTATTAACTTTCCCATAACCTGCCAAAAACATACACTTCATACTTGTTTTTAACAAGCTTTTGTACTTTTATTTTTTTATTTTTTTTTGAAATATAAAGTTCACATAAAACCAGATTTATTTTATGGCAACTAAATAGCTTATTCTATAATTCAATGGCAAACTTGCCAATTGGTTAAAACAATTGTAACTTAAAATTGTAATACATTTTTTTCAATACCTTTAAATAAGAGTCAGGCACCATGTCAAATTGAGTTGTAGGTGGATTTGTGTTTACTTCAAATTGGTCAGTAGAAACATTTCATATTTTCTCTCACCTGTATGTAAAAAACAAAACTGTTGTGTTGTAATTACTTAATGTATGGGAAGTTTCAATACCCTTCTAATTCGAAAGCCATCAGGTAGTTTTAAAGTGGAATTTGATAATGCCTCAAACTGACTGTCAAACAGTTATTGTTATATTCTTGCTCTCTTTCTGGTGGATTAAACAAAAAAAAGTTAAGCTATTTGGTGCTCCTTCCGTTGAACTCAATGTCTTCTAACTCAGACTCCTGGGAAGTTTTAGCTAGTATTTTTCACCTCAGGGGAACTAGGTTTAGATATGGATCAATGTTCTGTTTTGGGACATGAGAACTTTACATACATGTACCTCCAGAGAAATGGAAAACATTTAGTTTTGTTATGAAGGTTCCATTTAAAGTCAACATACCTAAGTCTTGTTACTTAGAATTAAAAGAAGCATCTCAATGCTGTTACATAACTGTTCGAATTAGCAAGCTCAGAATTAATAATATAATGGCCATATCTCAACTAGATTTACACTGAATGGCCTTTCTAAATTGCATATCTTTCAATGGAGGACTTCTTTCTTGCAGTTGAGATAATCATTGACCTCTGTCAAAACATCCTCTTCACCTTGTGCATTTTAACCTCTACCAACTACTGTGCTTTGATCAGTGTATGCTGTGATCATTACTTGTTATTACAGCTCCAAACTGGCCTGAGGTCTATTTTTGCCCTTGAATGTCAATGTTCAGCTTTAGTGATAATGACGTGCTGTACCTCTGCTTGTAGCTTGGTCCTCCTAAGATGTACTCTTTCCTCTATTCTTGGCATCCAATACACAGTGTGGTACATGCTCCAAGATGGTGACCATCAAGGCTGTTCCATAGGATGAGTTAAATTCTTCACTGGTTCTTCCTTACATAAAATACATGTAAAGAAGTTTGAAAACCCTGAAAAGGTTTTTCCAATACCTTCATTCTGAAGAGGGAGTTTAAAAAGCCAATATATACCATTAAAATACAATTTATTTGAAGTTTATGTATTTTGTATTTACTTACAGTTTTTGGTAATATATTCTATTGTGCTTTTAATATGATTTCAATAAACTTGTTATAGATGATACATGCTTTAAACATTGTTATATTACTGATACTAACACTTACAATATTTACTCATGTCTAAAATAATGACAAACTTTGGTATGAGTTATTTAATGCTTATTTGCCATTGTTACTGTAAACTATACCAGAAATGAATTTCTCTCAGTACTAAGTTCATAGAAGGGTATTTGATATCCAACATAATCACCAAAGTTTGCAGCATACAGTTCCAGATTTTTAATGGCATGACTGACAGTTGTTTCTTGGCATTTTAGGCAGATTTATATTGCACCAACTGGAATATTTTTTTAATAACCTTCCCCAGATCTATGCCTGGACAAAACTCAGATCTCACCGGTCTGCAGAGTCCATTGGACATTTTCCCCCCTTTTTGCTCTGACATGCCCTGAAGTTTTGGAACTTTATACAGAGAAGGGTGTGCCTTCCTAAATCATATCCAATCAAATACATTTGCCACAGGTGGATCAATTAATCACATTTTTCTTGAATGTTTACAACACAAAATGTGAAGAAATGGGGTCTGAATACCTTCCAAAGACAGTTTACATACAGTAGTACTACATTTACATTACTATTAGTCATTTAGCAGACACTCCTGTCCAGAGTGACCTACAGTTAGCCCATTCATCTGTTAGCCAGGCGAGACAACAGATAACAGCCATACCACTCTCACCAAAACCACAGATCATTACGCAATAAAATGCACCTCAAAACTGTTTCATATGGTCAGTGGTCCATATGGAACATTTAATATGATGTGTTTCTCAGCCTCTTCTCTGAAACTTGAAACTCTGGTTGCATTCTTATGTTGTGGTGATGATTGTCTGAACTATGTAAGCAGACCGTTTTATTCATTCAAAACCTTGAAAAATTTCTTGAAGTCAAGTTGTTTGGCCTGAGTGATGTTGACCTGGTTCTACAGGTGTTGGATGGTGTACAGCTGACCCGGTTCTACAGGTTTTGCATTCTATACAGCTGACCCAGTTCTACAGCTGTTGGATTGTATACAACTGACCCGGCTCTGCTGGTGTTGGATCGTGTACAGCTGACCCGGTTCTGCTGGTGTTGGATTGTGTACAGCTGACCCGGTTCTGCTGGTGTTGGATCTTATGCAGCTGACCCGGTTCTACAGGTGTTGGATCTTATGCAGCTGACCCGGTTCTACAGGTGTTGCATTGTGTACAGCTGACCCGATTCTGCTGGTGTTGGATTGTGTACAGCTGACCCGATTCTGCTGGTGTTGGATTGTGTACAGCTGACCCGGTTCTACAGGTGTTGGATCTTATACAGCTGACCCGGTTCTACAGGTGTTGGATCCTATACAGCTGACCCGGTTCTGCTGGTGTTGGATCTTATACAGCTGACCCGGTTCTGCTGGTGTTGGATCTTATACAGCTGACCCGGTGACACGGAAATCCTTGTGTATTTTTATGTGGTATAGAAACTTTGTAGGATGTTAGCTCTATGGTGACCTTCTCAACCATGTCTACATAGCTATTGTCATTAAGTGTAAAAATACTGTATTTCCTAGTCCATTAAGATGCTGGAGTTTATTGGCTTCTCCTTTTTCTGATGTGTTAATGCAGAATCTAGATGTAACTAACTGGAAAAACATCTCTTGATGCACAAAAAATAAAGTATATGCCATATGTCAACCCATACCTCTATTTTACTGCTTGCTTGCTTTTTTTTCCTTTTTCTGTCTCGGTTGTGGTTAGCGCAGTCGTTTCCTGCGTCTCTTCTGAGGTGTCAGATACAGAGGTGTGCAGTGCAGTCAAAGATCTTTTGCATTGTTTCTCCACCCACAGTGGAACTTCATTATTGGTTCTGTCTGTCCTCACCGAGTGGATGTTGTCTATGAGAGACAGGTGGTATTGGTTTTGTTTCTTTGGGCCGCAGTCCACTATAGGGGTGTAAACTGAAGAGGTCCTTGTGGATTTAAAATAACTGGGCAAGGCGTGGTGGAGGACATGGCATCCCTCCTAATGCGTATCTTCCGTCTGGGGGCGGAGAAGAAGAGGGTGAAGCAGTACGAGAACCTCCGCCGAGACGTGGATCCACGGGAAACCTGGGAAACCCAGGGGGAGCTGGGAGATGGGGCCTTCGGGAAGGTCTACAAGGTACAGGCAGGCTAAACCAAACCAGACGGAGTGTATATAGTGACAGACATTTTCAGTGAATTTGCGACCTGAATATTCCTTAAAAAGAAAATTGAATGAAATATGGCAATGGTAGAGCGCACCAACTGTGTTACCTGACCCGGTAGTGTTTTTGAAGCTATGTTGTCTATTCTTTGTCCATAGAGGACAGAACCCCAATTGTCTGATTGAGAGCGTCTGCTAAATGACAAAACAGCATTGTAAATCAGCCGTTTACAGGCCATGCCGTGGTTTGCAGATTTCCTGTAAACCCTCACAGGCTGAAACATAACTTCCTGTCTTGACGTGTAACCCATATGCCTCTGCCTATTTGCAACAACAACTTGATTGTTGTTTCATGGAAACGACTATGTTGTAACATGACTGTTTCTGCGTGTAGACGGCTGAGTTCTGGCTGTATCTTCAAGGTTTTTCTTTCTGATTTGACAATAGGGAAAGCAAAATGCTGTTGTTTAGTACTAAACTCAAGATGTCAAATTGAGCCCAGTTGGACTAGATTGGTGTACTGTTTTTGTCATTCATTAGTAGACCGTAATATAAGTTGATTCCCGCCTGATGTTTTTTTTTTTAATTCAATTTGGTATAATGCTTGTGAGATTATGAATAGTCTGTACATATATTGGGCATTAGGAAAGTATTCAGACCCCTTCACTTTCTCCTCATTTTGTTACATGAATAGATTATTTTCCTCATCAATCCATGCAAAATACCCCATAACGACTGATCAAAAACATTTTTTTAGAAGTATTTTGCTAATCTATAACCAACCCCACCCCTGAAATATCACATTTGCATAAGTATTCAGACCCCAATTACAGTCTTAGGTATGATGCTACAAACTTGGCACACCTGTATATTGGGGAGTTTCTCCCTTGCTTTTTCTGCAGGTCCTCTCATGCTCTGTCAGGTAAAATGGGGAACATTACTGCACAGCCATTTTCAGGTCGCTCCACAGACTTGTCCCAAAGCCAATCCTGCGGGGCACAGCAGCAATAAGAGTTAAGAGTTAAAGGCCTTCTGTAAGGGCACAGCAATAAGAGTTAAAGGCCTTCTGTAAGGGCACAGCAATAAGAGTTAAAGGCCTTCTGTAAGGGCACAGCAATAAGAGTTAAAGGCCTTCTGTAAGGGCACAAATACTGATTTTTCTTTCTGTCTGCTCATGGATTAGAAAAAGCAACAATTAGTTACTGGCTCAACACTGACAACCAGGCTATCTGCCATCCTTAATTAATGTAAACATAACAATTATATCTTGTCCAGAAAAAGTGATCTCTTGGCATGTCTCACCCTGTGTATTGTGAGCACATAGGCAGGGTGAGCATAGGGACACACGAGGACACATTTATAACTTTTTGTAACTTTTATTACTTTTTGTGAAGAAATGGCATTTAAGTTAGCTACAAGAAAGGCGAACCTCACCGAGCAACCCTTTTTTATGATTTGAAATGTTTTAATTTGGCTGAATGTAATAATGATTTGTATGGGTGTATTTATTTATTGGCTGAACTGGCTCCTGCCCTGACTATATAGTACAATTTACCCAAAAGCAGTCATGTGCCAAACAGCTACTAGGAAGGTTTTAGGACTTCATTGTTTGATATACAAGAATTATAAAAGCTGTAACAGAATACAAATAGTTTTACATTTTTGCCGGACCGCGTAAGCGGATCCGGCCTAGAAGAGCGAATGTCTCTTACTGAGTGACCGACCGACCCTTATTAAATAGTGTAGTGGTTAGAGAGGCGGGCTACGGAACAACATCTCCCGTGTTTGACTCCCGGAACATGCTAAACACATTATGCCTGAGGTTCAGGACAGACAAAAACTTCACTGGCTACAACCTTACGTAGATACGTAATAGGAAGCCTAAAATAAAACAGTTCTGGTGGATATTAGGATTTGTTCAGGATAGACAAACACTTCGCTGGCTACACGATTCTTTCGTCTTTGCCCCCACTTGACAAAAAAGTCAGTTATCGTCACCTATTTTGATAGATACTGTATCAATGTCATTCACGAATGGCTAATTAGCTGTTAAAACGGTCAGTGGCAAAAGAGGATTTGTTCAGGATAGACAAAAACTTCGCTGGCTACATCCTTCAGTAGCTACATTATGGGAAGCCTAAAATGAAACTGTTTACCGTTATATTGCGACTATTTCTGGTGGATTTTCGAATTATGTCTTAGGATTTCTTCAGGATAGACAAACACTTCGCTGGCTACACGATTCTGTCGTCTTTTCTCTTTACGAAAAAGTCTTATCGTCACCTATATTGATACAGTAGTTATTGTATCAATGTCATTCACGAATGGCTAATAAGCTGTTAAAACGGCCAGTGGCAAAAGCCATACAGTTCAAAGATGCTATTTGTGGTGGAGGAAAACTTAATAAGAAACGTTACTCAGTTTAACTTGATGGTTAATGGTGTCTAACAAAATATTCAAACTTGGCGTGATGTTAATGCATGACAAAATTATGTCAAGAGGCTATGCTGAGGCTTAGTGGTTATCAAAACAACCTTTCATGTGGGCAACCCAGGTTCGAATCTCGAAAGGGCAGGCATGATCAACACTTTCTTTTGCGGGCTGGCTGAACTAGGCAATCCTAGTTCAGCCGGTTTAACACATCTTATATGCGTGGTTTAACATATCTTATATGCGGTTTATGACTTTAGAACTCCACAAAATGCATTTTATACTTTTCAGGCCCAGAACCACACCACTGGGGCCCTGGCTGCTGCTAAAGTTATGGAAGTGCGTACAGAGGAACAGCTGGAGGACTACATAACCGAAATTGATATCCTGTCAGCCTGTAGGCATAGCAACATCCTTGCCTTGTTGGATGCTACCTTCTTTGAGGGTTGGTTATGGGTGAGCCCTGTTTCAAATGAATCAATTTCCAGGTGTTGATATCAGTATACTGAGTCTTGAGTTTTTGGAGGGGTGTGTTCAGTGAAATATTCAGTATAATTCCCATCATTATACAGATTTTAACTGATTGATTATTAAATCCCTTTTTGTTTCATAGATCCTGGTTGAGTTCTGCCCCGGGGGGGCATTGGATAACATCATGTTAGGTGGGAGACGAGAGCATCATGCATTCCTTAACTTCCACTCCTTTCTATTTCCATCCTCAGTGTGGCCACTGTTGTGTGTACTTCCTCATTGTTGTGTGTGTGCATCCCACAGAGTTGGAGCGAGGGCTGTCCGAGCAGCAGATCAGTGAGGTGTGCTGTCAGACTCTGCAGGCTCTGTTCTACCTGCATCAGCACCACATCATCCACAGAGACCTGAAGGCAGGCAACATCCTCCTTACCATGGAGGGGCAAGTCAAACTAGGTACAACACAGCTCACACTGTCTGCAGCTACTGGTCTCTCTCTTTCACTCCTTCTGGTGTCTCGATTTGTCCATCTGTTCTCTATGTCTCTGTTCTTGTGTTTTCCAATTTCTATCTTTCTCTACGAGTCCCACTCTAAGCACTCTGTCCTTCCCCAGCCGATTTTGGAGTGTCTGCCAAAAACACAAACACCCTTCAGAAAAGAGCTACTTTCATCGGAACACCTTACTGGTTTGTCTTATTCTGATCACTTTTTTTGTTTTTGTATAAAATGTTGATACACGCAGCCACGTTCTTATCTGCATTCATTTTCGACAACCATAATGTCTACGTTTGTCTGTCCGCCCACCCGTCTGTCTTTCCTAGGATGGCTCCAGAAGTCATCCAGTGCGAGACCTCCAAGGAAAACCCATACGGTCCCAAGGCAGACATCTGGTCCCTGGGCGTGACGCTGATCGAGGCTGCAGAGATGGAGCCCCCTCACCACTCATTAAACCCCATGAGGGTCCTGCTCAAAATCACCAAGTCACCCCCACCAACCCTCAGCAATCCCCGCCTCTGGTGAGTCAGGGTGGCCTCATAGTTATGGCTGGATTGGATGTATTGGCATTTAACGAATATCTTACACACACACGTACCTTGGTCCTTGCGGCCGTGCCCTGGGTTTCTACTTCCAGGTCTTCCCATTTCCAGGATTTCCTGCGGAGGGTGCTGCAGAAGAACCCAGAGGCTCGGTGGGGGGCCCAGCAGCTCCTAGCTCACCCTTTCCCCTGTGCTGGACGGAATGGTCGGGCCCTGAAGGAACTCATTGCCGAGGCCAAGGCTGAGGTGATGGTGGAGACAGCGGTAAGAGATGGAGGGATGCATCTGACGTCCAAGCAGAAATGTCTGTCAGGCATGATGTGGGTTGCCACCTGGGTGTCAGAATGGCTGGCAGAGGTTCATTTGTATAACAGTGATAGGAGAGAGCATGGGAGGATATAACTGAGCCAACTGGTGTAAAGAGAAAAGAAGAGTGGGCCTATAACCAAGCCCTGATGGACACCAGTAGTTAGAGCCTGTGGAGCAGGCACCTGGTAGGAGCAGGTATGAGTCAGGCAATGTGTAGAGCCTCTGTGACATAGAGGAAAGCAGATTCGGTTTGGTGACCTGTCTTGAAACCAGACTGGTAAAGATTGAGGAGACTGCCCTAAAAAATATATAAAAGAGAACTGGAAAGTTGGTCAGAGCACAGCAACAGCTCAGGTATTTTGGAAAGGAAAGACAGAAGGGCTGTCAACATGTAGCTATTCAAATCAGACAAGTTCTCTGTGTGATGAACAGTGGATTCAATAAGCTGGGTGACTGAACTGTGGACGTCATCAACCTTCTTTTAATGTGCTTGACGAAGTAATTTGGTTAGAGAAAAGGCTTGAAATGTGTCTTACAAAGTAACTTCAGCAACAGATGAAGTGGAAGAGCACGTATTGAGAAGGCTGTGAAATGGTGATGGGTCACCCAAAGGTTTTGTTTTCCTACATTCTTCCTCAGATGAATGCCCTCGGCCCTATTATGTGAGCTAGCAGCGAGTCATTTGGCCACAGAGCAAGAGGAGAGTAGGAACAAAGAGGCAGAATCTGGCAACAACGGGGAGATGGATTTGGCAGATTTTTGCAAGTTAGCTAGAGAGAGTATTAGTCAAAGAATAACAAAGACTGCGATGCCCAGTGAACGGGATGGGACTGTGACAGAGTAAGGTCAAAGGACTGTAAAGAAAGACAAAATGTCTCGTCACCAGATGTCAAGTGGCGAGACATTGTCAGAAAACTGTTTTATCAAGGTGTCAAGCTTATTGAGGAAGTCGCCAAAGGCCACTGATGGGGGAAAGGACTACAATAAGTGTAAGTGGAACTGGACAAGTGACACTGACAGCATGGTATTAAGGGAGAGGGCATAGAGTGGGAAGAGAAAAAATATCCACTCCTAAAGGGAAGAAGCAGATTTAAATGAACTTGGCCCAGTTGCTTCCATCTAAAATGTGTTGGAAGAGTTTAATTATTTCTGCCTCTATACAGTATTACATAGGTAGACGTTCCTGCATCAAATTTAAAAAGTGGATAGGACAGAACATGTCACAAATAAACTACAACATTCACATAACCTAGAGTATTTGTTTCTCTGCCAGTCCCTGATAGACCACAGTGACTCCTTGGACGAGGACACGGTCATGGTGCTGGATGGAAAGACAGACCAGTCTGAGCAGCAGAAGGAGGAGATACCGCAGGTAGCAGAACAGCCTCAGGAGGCCCCACCTGTCATAGAGGCTGGTATGAGTCCACCTCCACCCAACCCCCATCCAGCCACTTCTTCTGCCCCAGTGAAAGATGCTGGTAAGGGAGGGGAGACTGCCAACAAAGACAAGGTCAAAAAGAGGGCCAGACGTCTATCGGTCTGGGAGCCAGGGACCTTCCGTTCCTTTCTGGCGGCTGGTTCTCGTCGCTGCAGGTCCGGCTTCTGGGGTGACACTCCATCGATTCCAGACAATCAGCAAAACAAGGAGGTCAGTCCCACTGGCCAATCAGAAGAGCAGGAAGTGTCAAGTCCAGCAGAAGAAAGGGATGCAGGAAATGCGGAGAAGGATCTGAGTGAGAACACTGGGAGGGGCAGTGTAGATGGAGGGATCGCTCACACTCTTCCAGAAACAAATGACACTGTAGATGATGCAGGAAAGGAAACAAAACAGGACGACCTAAAAAAAGATATGTTAATCCAAATGCACAGTCAACTGGTTATTGCACTGTGTTTAGAAAAGCCCCATCCAACCATAAAGAACAAAGGAGAAAAACAACATTCAGCGCTCGACTTCCTGGATCTTTCCATTCATAACCACTTCAAGGTGGTCAACAGAGGGAACACAAATGAAGAGACAAAAGAGAGTAACAAAGACGAAAATACTGAAGGGACCAAGGACACACAAGAGCAGATAGAAGAAGACCACAAGGGGGACATTTTGGAAGAGAAAGAACTACCTGCTAGAAGAGATAATGAAGGAAAGCTTGAGGAGAGAAGTACAGAAGAAAGGGATGAGATGCAAATAAATGAAGAAAGAACACAAGACAGTACAAATGGGGGAAAGAAGCAGGAGGACAATGTGGAGTTAAAGACAAACGAGGAAGAGACAAGCAACTGTCCAGACATTAAGAAAACTCCAGACAATGGAACTGATTTAGAAAAACATAAGGAAAGTCATGAAACGGAGGACCAAGATAAGAGCTCAATTGAAGACAATGAAACATCTGAACAAACAAAGGCAATGCAGACTGAAACAGAACAGAAAAAAGTAGACAACAGAGTAGAGGACAGAGTAGAGGACAGAGTGGATGAAAAAAATAAACAGACAAACAAGGAGCTTAGATTAAACAGTGATGACATAGTGATAATTCAAACACAAGAAATTGATTTGACAGTAAAGCAGGAAACCCAAGGAGAAAGAGACCAAGAAGAAAAGATGACAGACAAACCTGAAACAACTTTTGAAGTGGAGACCAGTGAAAATGAGACAGGTATGAAAACAGTGACAGAAGATGAAATTGCTGATTTTGAAGAGACAGGGTGTAAAAATGTAGACAGAGCAGAAGTCAGAGTTGCGAACAGAGTGGAGGATGGAGTAGAGGACAGATTAGTGGATGGAGCAGAAAATGGGGTAGGGGAAAGAGTTGCGAACAGAGTGGAGGATGGAGTAGTGGACAGAGTAGGGGATGGAGTAGAGGAGAGAGTAGGGGATGGAGTAGAGAACAGAGTAGGGGATGGAGTAGAGAACAAAGCGGATGGAGTAGAGGACAGAGTAGGGGATGGAGTAGAGAACAGAGTAGGGGATGGAGTAGAGAACAGAGTAGGGGATGGAGTAGAGAACAAAGCGGATGGAGTAGAGGACAGAGTAGGGGATGGAGTAGAGAACAAAGCGTATGGAGTAGAGGACAGAGTAGGGGATGGAGTAGAGAACAGAGCAGAGGACAGAGTAGGGGACAGAGTAGGGGACAGAGTAAGGGGTGGCGTAGAGGACAGAGAGGAAGACAGAGTAAAGGACAGAGCGGAGGACACACTTGAGGACGGAGTAGAGAATGGAGTAGAGGACAGAGTTGAAGACAGAGTAAAGGACCGAGTGGAGGAAAAAGATAAACAGACAAACAAGGAGCTTAGATTAAACAGTGATAACATAGAGATAATCCAAACACGAGAAATCAATTTGTCCATAAAGCAGGAAACCCAAGAAGAGAGAGACAAAGAAGAAAACATGACAGACCTCCCAACTGGGGAACCTATGATTAGGGTGAACTTGACCATGAAATTGGAGAGTGTGAGGGAAAAAGAAAAGAAAGAGAATGTCAAGGAGCTTGAGGAAGGAGGTCAGAAGGAGGCTAGTCAGACCCAGTTAAATATAATGATTGAACCAAGCTCAATCAGGTCTCAGGGACCAACAACAAACACAGAACACCTGAAATCAGCATCTAATGGAAACTTGCACCAAGACATAGAAAATCAACCCAAGATGGCTGCCAATGCAGACCAGGCCGACACAACACAGAAAGAACATTCAGTCTCAACAATAACCATGCCTGTTAAGGTGAGTGACAGTGACGAACTTTGAATTCATTGCAATACAACATTGAACAGCTATCACGAAAGTACAATGCATCAAGGTTGGAGAATAAATAAGATGTTCTTTACTTCCTAAATATAATATATCAACTAAACTTAGGCACTTTGTGACTCAGCAATGTTTTTTTGATTGTTTTCCAGGAGTTCCATACCAGGAAGACAGTCAAAAAAACCCGCAAGTTCATGGTGGATGGTCGAGAGGTCTGTGTCACCACATCAAAGGTCCTGAAGGAGACTGACGTTAAGGAGAAGCACATGCAGTCCGCAAGGTTAACCTTTCCCTATGAAAAAAAGCTTGGATTTACATACAGTCTTGGTATTGGAATAGTGATACATTTGTTCTTCTTTCGGCTCTGTATACCAAAAGCCTGGATTTCAAATCAAACAACTACCTCTCGGCTTGTGAGGTTTGTCACATCATTTGTGCATGAGAGATGTCAATGATTCTAGGCATTTTGTTCGCCTTTGGACTCTGGTATTGGAGTTTAGGCTTGGGCATATACAGCTCCGGAAAAAATTAAGAGACCACTGCACCTTTTTCTTTCCTTTCCAAAAAAGTTGAAAGGAAGGTTTTGAGTGAGGAACAGAAGCATTCAATTTGCAGTGGTCTCTTAATTTGAACCCTTCTGTTCCTCACTCAAAACGTTCCTTTTCGACTTTTTTGGAAAGGAAAGAAAAAGGTGCAGTGGCCTCTTAATTTTTTCCGGAGCTGTATGTCTGCCCAGAGGCGTTGCTAGGATCACAATACATTAAGTGTTTAGCCCCCCCACCCCCCCGGGACAGAAAGTACAGGGTTTTGAATGTACTTGAGGAAAATTTAAATGTACATGCTAGCGGCCTACATTGTCATAATGAGTGATAGAAAGTATAGATGAATTTTTTTTTTTTGAGATCCAGGGCTATTCATAAAAGATCTGGGCGCCCAGGCCTAATGACCCCACTGTGTCTGCCAGTGGAGCTGGCTCACTTGACTTCACTGATGATGTAACTGCTGATAACAGCAGCAAAATATAGTCTGAAGTGTATAAAAAAAACTCTACCAAAGTTCAAGCCTCCAAGCTCATTAGACAAAGCTTTATCATACAGCAAGACAATGACTGCAAACATACTGCCACAGTAAATCAGGGCTTTTCAGGGGCGAAAAGTAAAAAGTTCTTGACTGGCAAAGTTAATCTTGGGATCTAAATCCAATTGAACATCATTTTCATTTGTTGACGATAAGATTTAATGCAAAAAAGATCTGCAGAGAAGAAGCACAGCATCTGGTGGGGTCAATCGGTCAAAGAATATGTAACTAAATATTAAGCAAAAGTGCTTAGTGTGGATATCATATTAATGTCCTAATACTTAATTTCTTAATTGTGATACCAAAACCATGTACCCGAATACCTTCTAATAAATCTTACAATCAATTAATTAACCTCATACTCATTGTTTGAATTCAAATCCAAACTTTTTGGAGTATGCAAAACAAATATTCACTGTCCCATTAACAATGCAGGACTCTGAGGTGAAGGTGATGTATTTGCGTCGCTTACGTTTGTGTATCTGCCTGTGCAGGCGCCAGGAGCTGCAGGCTCTAAAGCTCCTTCAGCGGGAGGAGCAGAGAGAGTACGCCCAGATGGAGCAGCGACTGCAGCAGCAGAGAGAGATTATGTTCCGTCAGATCGCCCAGGAGATGACCGTGAGTAGTGGGGCCCTATTAAAACACAGCTCCCTTGATACACTTGGATCCTGTATTCTCTCTCTACACCATTTTGACTGCCCGAAAGTTGACTAACAACTGTCATTCCTCGCTTTATTTGGCAAGAAAAGAAAACTCCAACATAAACATATGTTTTCATGGTTATTTACCTGAGCCTCCTTAAGCACTCAGTCTGAAATGCTCAGTCTTTTAATGAGGATATTAGCATAGCCAATGGGAGTCTCAACAGTGCACCATTGAGTCCTAACAGCACACCTGTTCTGGTAGCAGGACTCATAAAGTAAGTGTGAAGAGCAGACAATATAAAGCTATAAGTGACTTTCCGAATCTTGTCAGGAGGTGCTGAGGCTTTCTTCATCTTTCTGGGTGTGTGTGGACCATTTTAGTTTATTGGTGATGTGGACACCAAGGACATCATTTCCTGTAATCCTCAATGAGCTGCTTCATCCAGCTGATGTTTATACACAGCGTTGGTTGGCTCATCTTCACCTGCCTGGATGTTCTATAGTCCAACCCCTTACCTACATTCTATTTGATGGAATAATATGGAAACACATTTTGTGTCGAGTGAGAGCATGAGAAACCTTTCACCTGTGTTTTAAATTCAAGCAAATGTGGCGTTTTGTGTATTTTGCACAGAGCAAAAAGCAGTACTACGACGCTGAGCTGGAGCGGGTGGAGAAACAGTATGTGCAGCAGAGCAGCCGCATGGAGGCGGAGCACACAGCCAAGCTCAGAGAGGACGCCCGCAGAATCAAAAGCCAGCAGGAGAGAGAGCTGAACCGCAAGGCTGTCCTCCTGAAGGCCCAACCCAGTGAGGTGCGCACACACACAAACACGTACAGGCACACACATTTTAGGAACCTCCATCCTTGTCGGGAATCATAAAATATGTCCATTAAAAATCCTATTTTTGCTAACCGCCACCTGTCATCTGAAGAAACTAACCCTTAGCAGAAGATACGTTTTCCAGTTGGGGGACGGCCTTACAATCTTTCTTGGGATTTTCTTCCCCAGGACAGTAAATCAGGCCCACACCCTAAACATTCCCACTGAAAATCCTATTTTCCCTAACCAACCTTAACCCTGATCCCATAACCAGTACATAATTCCTAGCCCTAAACCCAACCGGAACATTCACCATAAGTGTAATCCTTATTCCAAAAAATGCCTTTTTCTTTATGGGGACCTTTTGGTTTTAATATGTGGCACAAGCTTTAAAAGTATAATAAAACAAGAACACACAAACATCCCTTGGTATGTCTTCTGTCCTCTTCTGTCCATCCCAGGAACAGCGTTTTCTGCAGAAGCAGCAGCAGGAACTAAACGAGACGCTCCAGAAAGGAGTTCAGGAACACAAAAGGAAGGTGGCGTCTATGGAATGGGACATCACGGTGAAGACGCAGCAGCTTAAGAGAGGTACAAACACACAGCACACACGCACTCACTCATGCGCACATCCTGTACGTACGGACACACACATTGGTTCCAATATCCACGAAAGTCATCAGGATACTTATAGGCGAAAGTTGGCTTCAATTCTGCATTGTCAAATAAATTTAAAGGCGATCATCTTACAATGTATAGTTTCCAAGTGCATTTACTTACCATATGCCAGTTTTCAACCAATACAAATATGTAGATATGCTTATATACATTAAAATACCATGTTGTCATGAATTTTCAGAAGATCATGAATCTAGGAACATGACATGTAGACTTTCACTGGTACTGCTTTATGTAAAATCCCAGAGCAACAGGAAATCAGATATCGACCAAAATGCTATTGTTGATTTTGTATCAGAATTAAATTCAATCACATGTGATTGTTGCCTGCAGCCCGGGAATCAGTCATATGGGAGATGGAGCAGCGTCATCTGCAAGAGAAGTACCACCTTTTTAAGCAGCAGGTGAAGGAGCAGTATTCACTGCAGAGACAACAGCTCACCAAGAGGCACAGCAAAGTGAGTTGCAATGCTCTCCCTATGACTACTCAGACATGGCCACAGAGACAGGCGCAGTCAGGAATGCACGCCCACACGTCATGACGTGTCTTCTCCTTCCTCCTATCCAAGGACACAGACAGGGCGTTGCAGTTCCACCGCACGTTGATGGATGAGCAGAAGGCCCAGCAGGCCCAGGAGAGGAACCAACTCCAACGAGCCCAGCGCACGGAGGCCAAGGCCAGGCTGGCTCACTTCAAGGTGGAGCTAAAGAAACTAGGCCTGAGTGGGCCAGAGCACAGGCAGCGGGTCACAGCGGTCAGTACAGGCACTGGCATAGCTTCAGAATTCCCAAAGAGTTGACAACATTTATATCCAGGTGTCACTCGGCCGCTAGTTAGAAATCATCTGTCTCTCACTCTTTCTGTCTGTCTGTCAGTTTGTGTCGGAAGATGAGGCCAGGCAGCGGGAGGAGAGGCAATGTTTGCAGCAGGTGCAGGAGGTCCAGCTGAGGGAGGTGCAGGAGCAGTGTGACAGCAATATGGCCGAACTCCAGGATCTACAGGTAGACCAGACTACACTCCATAAGGTGTTAGTGTGGGTGTGATGTGTTGGTTGTACACATGCATGTTATAGTATGTTTTCAGGTAATGAAATAAGCTAATTATATGTATATAACTGCTTGTATGTGTGTGTTTTTTGTGTGTGTGTTTCAGAATGAGAAACTGCAGCTGTTAGTTGATATGGAGAAGAAGAAGATTCGGAGACTAGAGGATGAACACACACTGGAACTGAACGAGTGGAAAGACAAGTTGGCCTGCAGGAAAGAGGTATGGCAAACTGAGCAAATACCAAAAGGGAGGATGCTATTGGAATAATGTGTTGAATGGAAAAGCTTGTAGGCGTAAAGGAGACAATGGTCTCCTTTACGCCTGTTCAATGGTCCATTACCATTGACCATTGAACAGTGGATACTGTTCAATGGTCAATGGCCATATCCATCTCACCATAGTAACAGATTAATGATGGGAGGCAACAGAGAAAACTCTCCCACTGTCCTTGTTGACCAAGAACGTCTGAAAAGATATAATAAGGTCAGGTATGAACCCAGGGAGAAATGGAAAATCCCCATTGTTCAGTTGTCAAATCCAATACACATGCATTCAACTTGCTACTGAAGCAACATCAGGGTGACACTTTGAATCCATTTACAAGTTCCTTTGCAATTCCTGACTTGACCTGAAAGGTACAACATGGGTGGTCAGTATATCAGTCCATCGGTCTGCCTGAAATGTTTCCTGCTTATGTATGCACTCTGCAAGCATAGTCCATTTCTTCCTGCACATATCCTGTCTGTGGATCTCTTTATCTGAGTTTTTCAAGCTTCAAGGGTCATATGATAAACAAGGTAAACTACACACCAAACATCCTACTGGAAAATGTTAGAGAAATAATAAATGAAGTAGAAATAGAGATAGAAAGTACTCAATAACAACTAATAATAATAATAATAATAGCAGTAGGAAACAGTATGGGTGAGCCCAGTTCAGAGTTATTGTAGGTGGTCAGACAAGTCAACTGCTTGTGTGATTGTTTGTGTGTCCATCCACTCATCCATCTGAATGTGTTTCTGTTTCTGTGTCCATCCACTCATCCATCTGAATGTGTTTCTGTTTCTGTGTCCATCCAGTCATCCATCTGAAGTGTTTCTGTTTCTGTGTATCCGTCCAGTCATCCATCTGAATGTGTTTCTGTGTCCATCCACACATTCATCTGAATGTGTTTCTGTTTCTGTATGACCATCCACTCATTCATATGAATGTGTTTCTGTTTGTGTGTCCATCCACTCATCCATCTGAATGTGTTTCTGTTTCTGTGTGTCCGTCCAGTCATCCATCTGAATGTGTTTGTGTGTCCATCCACTCATCCATCTGAATATGTTTCCGTTTCTGTGTCCATCCACTCATCCATCTGAATGTGTTTCTGTGTGTCCGTCCACTCATCCATCTGTATGTGTTTCTGTTTCTGTGTGTCCGTCCAGTCATCCATCTGAATGTGTTTCTGTGTGTCCATCCTCACATTCATCTAAATGTGTTTCTGTTTCTGTATGTCCATCCACTCATTCATCTGAATGTTTTTCTTTTTCTGTATGTCCATCCACTCGTCTCTCTGAATGTGTTTCTTTTTCTGTATGTCCATCCACTCGTCTCTCTGAATGTGTTTCTGTTTCTGTATGTCCATCCACTCGTCTCTCTGAATGTGTTTCTGTATGTCCATCCACTCGTCTCTCTGAATGTATTTCTTTTTCTGTATGTCCATCCACTCGTCTCTCTGAATGTGTTTCTGTTTCTGTATGTCCATCCACCCGTCTCTCTGAATGTATTTCTTTTTCTGTATGTCCATCCACTCGTCTCTCTGAATGTATTTCTGTTTCTGTGTGTGTCCATCCACTTGTCAAACTGTACGTGTTTGAATGTTTCCATTTGTGTGTGTCCATCCACTTGTCTAACTGTACGTGTTTGAATGTGTTTCTGTTTGGGTGCGCAGGTGTTAGAGGAGGACCTGGCTCGGCGGAGGAGGGAAAAAGAGGGAGCAAAGAGACGGGGGAGTGAGCCGGATTCCAGGTTTGCAGCTCGCCGCTCACGTTTCTTCCCAAGTCTCAGTTTTTCTTAACGGACCAGGACCTAAAGATAAAACAATGTGGACAAATCAAACTACTTTTATACCAGACACACTCTCACATGGACTCATATACGAGTATCACAGGCTAATGTGAGGACAATGGCTCATAATAATGGCTGGAATTAAGTGAATAGAATAGTATGAAACACATGAAAACCATGTGTGATGTGTTTAAGGTCATGGTATTCATTCTGTTCAAGACATTACTATTACCTGTGATTTGTACAGTGTATTAAAAGGAATTAAAAAAACAATATTAATTATTTTTGTACTTTAGCCTGATTTAGGGATGGACTGATGGATGTGTTGTAGGCAACTACTGTTCTTCCTAATGCTGTTTTCTGTCCTTTTATTCCATTTAACCTAATGTTTGTAATTAAAATCCATTTCAAATATTTGCCATGAATTATCTATATTGCTGAGTATATCGGTACTGTTTAGAAAAGTAAATCTAATTAATACATTTGTTTAAAGATATGTTTTGAAGTCAATATTGTATTTCCATTTTGTTTCAGGATTTTTTATTTGGCTGTGACTGAGTCATAGAAATAGAAAGAGGTCTTTTTTTTAAAAAAAAGAAAAAAAAGGTACACATTATAGTAAAATAGTACAAATGTTGCAACAGCAAATAGTTGATAAAGAAATAGGTCTCATTATATTTACAGAGAAGTTTTTTTATGTATCCATAGCAACTTGCAGTATTGACTGCATGCTTTTTACGCAAGTGGAAATCATACCCAAAGCACTGCAAACACACTTCTCTTTCAAATGACATGGGACGATAGAAACGAGAGCTTTGATGCGAATGCAATAGATCAGAATGCACTTATTACTGAGTCGTTTTCTTTTTCCATCTAGCTTTTTAAAACTAACTGTAAGTCGCTCTGGATAATAGCATTTTAATGACTGAAATGTAAATGATCCACCTTTCAGTTTACAAAGCACTACTGACACAACACAGCTTGTATCAAGCCTAGTTTCAAAGTAATAGCCTACCCTGTGACTGACATTTTTCAAAGATTTGTTTTTTTCAAACCGTGTGGTAAAAAACAGACAGAAATGACCACCGTTCTGTCTTAGACGCCAAGTTCTTTTCAGACGGCAACCTCTACTGGAAACCTTATTCACCAATTCAGGTACAATATATTTCCGGATTTACTACAAAAGCGGTGTAAGAAGAGGTCCTGTCTGTAGTACCAGATCGAATCCTGCATAAACACGATGTCTGTCTTACCACCTGAACTACATGGGACAATTACTAGTCTTAATAAGTTTTGTACGCACACGTAGATATTTTTCCCTAGTTCAATTAATGCCAAATTAATTTGGCATGGCATCATTAAATGAAAACACGCTCAGGTCAAATTATGCTTATTAAAATAGCAGATCCACCGTTTTCCAAGTACCCTACTACATGATCAGTGTTGCCAGATATGGTAAGAGAAGTTACATTCAAATTCTTCAAATTTAGCGAGCATACAAAAACGCTTCTCATAAAGGTGGAATTACATTTAAACCCAACCTTTCTTTCACCAGCTTACCACATAGGTACAGTAATACATTTTCATGATATTTGTGAACACATTGATGGCGATTACAAAGCTAACGTAACGGAATTGTATTTGCCGTTGTTTGCAAACAAACATGACTTGATTGAACGCACCTATAGCTAGTGATGGCCATTCGAGGCTTCATTAGCGTTATTTTAGCAGCACGATATTATGCTGGCAGCACTCAGATTTTCTTTATCACAATAAAAGCCATCATTGAAATTTATAAGGCAATGTAGTTAAAAATCTAGTCTGTGAAAAATAACAGACAAGAATAACATTGGAACGGACATTAAACATAAAATGTACAGACCAGATTGTTAACTATATTGCCGTATATATTTCAATGATGGCTTTTATTTTGAAAAAGAAAATCTGAGTTAGCACTGCTAGCATAATATTCTGCTGCTAGAAGAACGGTAATGAAGCCTCAAATGGCCATCACTACCTATAGCCACTGAACTCACTTGGGAAGGGGAAACAATCACAGCTAGTAGTAGCCGGTAGTAGCCCAGATGTACAGTAGGAGCAGGACAGTAGATGGGTACGTTAAAGCTTTTAAACTCGCTCCCAGTTTTAGTACGCCTCATGGTCAAAATAATGTAAAAGCCCAAATAAGATTGTGCATTTAGGAAACAAGCCGAAAAAAACGCAATCCGCGACAAACAATATTTCCAAGCGACTTTCTGGGGAAAAAAAGAATCCCAACGTCGCTAGCTAAAAGGCTCCATGGCAACTGTACATGACCCCCCAGCCACTGCAGACAACACCGCACACCGGGTTGGAATACCCAGAATGCAACAGGGATCCCCTAAGCAACGCAACACGCCATAACATCATAATAAATATGGACGCCTTGGTTCGGGTCCTGATAACTTTGCTTCTATCGCGTATTTTAGAGTTTAGTGTAACGCAAAACACGACAGATTTAAATTCTGCATTTACACGCGACAACGAATCACTCGTCGACTTGTTTGGTAACCCGAATTTAACGGTTTACGAGAATTCCACCGCTCTAGACGTTGATATTGTTTCAACTGTACCAACTGTGGTCGGCACAACAGATGATGGCAGATATTTTAGTACACAGTCAACCACAGAGTCTGAACCACAGTCGATATCTCCACGTCAAGAAACGTTACCTCTGCCACTTTCTGGCTCCCTGCCTCCCTCTGTTACGGATGGTAAGAGTGCTTATCTATCTAGAAATATAGCTAATTAATTGCTTTCTGCACTAATTATTTAGTATGAAGAAAAGCAGAAAGCGCTTTTTAGATACACAAGGTGAGACGTAACCACGCCCCTGAGGCGGGGGTTTCAGGCACTATGGATACATGTGATGTGGTTTGTGCAGAGTCCAAAAAGCCCAACGCGTGCATGCCTATGTCCCGTTCTGGTATAGGCTTAACATTAGACAGATTCTGCATTGAATCGGTTATTATTGTATTTATCTGGCCCCTAAGGTGCATCCCAAATGTGACCCTTCCCCTATGGGCTTTGGGAAAACGTATTGAGCTATACAGGGGAAATGGTTTAGGATCAGCTGGAACTGGAAAACACCCATTAAGTGGGCTCTGTCTACGTTGATGTGACTTCAGATACGTTTCATGTCTTTACACTCAGTTTCCAAAATCTGCTCATGCAATCAAATGAAGGACAAGTGTGACCCTAACTGTTGCTGTGACCCTGAGTGCAGTGAAGAACTCGTTCTCTTCACCAGCTGTACAGTGGAAACAGTCAGGCAAGTCACAAGTTCTCCTATGTCCATGTCTGATCTGTAGACGTTTCACATGATCATCTTAATACTTGTTGTATGTATTCACAGTGGTGAGCCAAGGCTTTGCAGTCAGGAAGTGGCCACCTACTCCATTAGTGAAACTATAGATGGTTATGCTCAGGTGCAGACGTCTGTCCAGCAGCAGGTTAACCTAGATGTCTTCTGCATACATTCAACTAACTGTAAGTTCATCAGACCTTGATATAATATAACCTATTGCCTGATTCTCATGGTCCCTCCACTTCCTTATTTAACCTATTTTTTTTATTTACTGGCAATTGGAGAGTGTTTGTTGACCAGTATCTCACGTAAGTATGAACACAGACTGTAGGTCCACCAGTAATAACTAAATATCTGTGTTGAAGATGAGGCAAGTCTGTCTCTTGCTACACCTGAGATTCCTACTGTGGGGAATTTTGAAGGCCTCTACAAGAGTTTTGTGCAGTTCTTCTTTGGTTCAGCCAGTGATGGAGCCACATCGCTTACAGTGGAACCTCTAACCTCGTCTCGATATCTGGTGAGACTCAATCAAACCCTACACTCTAGACCAGGGGTATTCAAATCTTACCCTAAGAGGGCCGGAGACTGCTGCTTTTCTGTTCTACCTCATCATTAATTGGACCCACCTGGTGTCTTAAGTCTGAATACATCCCTGATTAGAGGGTTGCAATGAAAAAATGGAGTGGAACTGGATTCAAGGGCCAGATTTGAATACCACTGCTCTAGACAATGTTAATCAAAAAGAATCAATAGTATTTTTGTTGGAATTGTTTTCTGGTGATAACATAAGATAATTAATTTGTCAAATACGCTGTGCTGATGTTTTGAAATAGGTCAAATACAATGCGTCCATATCTGACATAGCTCACTTGGGATGCTTATATTTGAATTGACTAAATATCCCAAAATTCCCAGAGACACATTTGGAGAGTAAGGTCACGGCCATCAATCAGCCTTTATATGTGGTATACCTTGAAGAATTAGGGTTAAGAGCCTTGCTCAGGGGCAGATTAACAGATTACCTAGTCTGCACAGGGATCTTAACCAGTAACCTTTTGGTTAGTGGCTCACCGGTGAAAGTGCTAGGCTACCTACACCATTGGGATCACTGTGATATAATGAAAAAACAATGACACTATGATTAGTTAGCTTGTTTTCTTTCTTTTTTGCAACTGTTTTTTCCCCTTTAGTACGGAGATGTCATAGAAACAGAGGATGAAAATGGAGGAAGGGGTTTTTTCCGGTTGCCAGCCCCCTCTGTTACGACTCAATGCTCTGACTTAAACCCTGCAGGTATCAGAGAACTGTTCCCCTACATATTGCTTCATTCACACTGGACAGTAATGTAAAGGGACTGGGAATAGAT
>JACXGI010001631.1:39744-64052 GCA_016801175.1 Esox masquinongy
CAGGGTAGGCAGTAATGTAAAGGGACTGAGAATAGATCAGGGTAGGCAGTAAAGGGACTTGGAATAGAGGAGGAAGAGGAGAGATGGAGGATTAAGAGGAGGTGAAGCAGAACATGTGAGGGAGGAGGCTGAAATAGAACAGGGGGAACAGTGTAACCCACCACACCCCTCTGTTCATCCTAAACCTTCTCTCCTTAGCGTTCCTGAGGGACCAGAGCAGTAGGTGTATGCGGAGCCTGGTTCTGGAGCGGGACTGTACCACCCTGAAGGCACTGAACATGCGGAGCTACACTGACCTCCGCCTCCGCTCTGTAAGTTGGTCTGTCCTTGATCTCCTGCTTTCTTTTGCCATAATCTAAATGGATCTATCACTGTCCAATGTGAATGTAGATGATGAAAGTGAATGTTCTGTCAACTCATGATGTGGTTGACTAGTCCTTTACTTGTAGTTGTGGCCAGGCATAAAGTATAGAATAAACGCTTGTCCCCGAGTGGTCACTTGGCAGTGCGTGGCGCTTGAAACGCCAGGGTTGTGGCGGATCGGTAAGAAAACAAATGTAAACGGGCCTGCCAAATGACAAACATTCAAAAATATTGAATAAACATAATAGAATCCTGACTCAAACTGGCACTCCATCTGATAGAGACTCACTCCCTTGTATTTCACAGATGACGAGTAATGATGCGGCCGTTGTGACTGTGGAGGTGGTCTCTGTCTTCCTGCAGTCTTTGGAGGGGACCCAGACCCAGCTGAACCTCACTGGTAACCCCAGGATGGACCCGTTACTTTTGGCCACTGAGATCCCTAACTCAGCAGTGTGCATCAACGTTGTACTCCAGGTAAGGCATGTAGTTTTATAATGCAAGCTACGGAGGAGTGTAAGAAATGCATGATAGAAATGCAAACATTTGACACAATCTACAGGAATGCCGTTTTGCATAGCTACATTAAATGGTCTTATAGCCAAGTGAAGTGGTCATTGGGAATTGGGAGAACACAGATTTGTAGAAAATAGAAGTTGATTTTATCACAGTTGCTGGATTTCATGAAGCATGGCTTGGCAAACCTTTGTTCTTATCATAAACAAATCATTACCTTTCATTTGACTTTGTTGACAGGTTGGTTACTCAATTACATACAGTGAAGCTGGTGACATTGTGAAAGTGACCGCGTCCTTAGTCCTGGGGGCAATCGACCATAACATGGTGCCAATGGAGCAGGAGTTTAAAATTATATTCATTCAGGTTGCTATACAATCTATCTATACATCATACATCCAATATTCAATGTTTGTATGGCCCTGTCCTAGGTGCCACATCACATTTGAGCTTTTTCTTATCACCCCAGAAATAGGTATTTTAATCTAAACTAAAGCCAAACTCATAAATGTTGCGGTCAGTTATGATTGCCTTCCCTTGATTTCTGCTGCTAGGAGAATGTAGAAGAAGTGGTGCTCTACTCCAGTGGCAACCCTGGTTATGTGGTGGGGCTCCCTCTACTGGCTGGAACTAAAACAGCAGAATATCCTTTTTTGGAGAGGCCAATATTTTACATTTATCAGCCTTATCAGTTATGCTGTATCTAAATGTTTCTTAAACTTGACCGGTGGGTCAGACATATTTCAGTAGTGTCCTTAACTGTCCTGCTCACTGGAATAGTTCAGAGTGCTGATTCGAGGGGAGCTCTTAATCTCCTCCATGGCTCCAAACACTCAGACTGTCTCAGAGGGCCTCATCAGCGTTCACCCGTCCTGTTTGGGGTCAACATGGTGTCCGGCTGTACGCTGAGGTGAGGGCGAAAGACTGCTCTGTTCACATCTACAGCACCAAAGGCCCAATCCTTAACAGATGACATTACCTTTCCCCCATCTTTCTCCTCTCTGCTTTTTCTTTGTCTCTCTCTTACCCTCTCTCTAGTTTGGATGACACTGCTAACTGCTCAGTGGTATCAGAGTTGATTCTAGGAGTGTTGAGGGGGCAAGGCTTCCCTCAGTATGTGGCTTCTTTTGGAAATTCCCAACCTCAGAACCTAAAGGACTGGGTGCCAATAAGGAAACAAACCAAACCCATGGTGAGAAGCTTTGGGGACAGTCTGTCCAACACAATTCAGTGCATGTCAGTGGTAGAAAATCTTCTACTTTGTGATGTAGTCTGTTATTATTGCACAATATTAAGTGTGGGTGGGTAGGTAAACTATTCAAACAAAATTATTACATTATCTATAAAATATAATAAGATGGGTTCTTGTACAAACAAAAAAGTGATTTGATTTTAGGTTTAAGAAAATGCAGATATTGTTGCAGTAACCTAGCAATGTCCAAGAGAACAAATCTGTTGTTTTATTCCTGAGCAAGCCAGTTAACCCTCATTTCTTCCAGGCAATTTCTTCAAGGGGGGAAGGTGAGAACTGTGGGAATATTCTGAACTTTAAAATGTTGTTTTAAGTAGGCTATAGAATTGGAGGGTTTGCCCTCTTAGTCTTAAGCTCCAGCAAGCTTGATGTCTCCCTAGCCAGAGGCACCTTTTCTGCGCCTGTTTCAGCAGTAGCAACAGCCATATCCTCTTAATGTAAAGACCACGATTGTTGAGGGAAAGCAGTAATAATATTTATGGACATAATAATCACCCTTAAAATACTTCCAGAACCAGCTTTCTTTTGAGAATATTGATATCTGAGGAAATCCAGTCTTGTAATCATTGATAGGGATGCATGTTACATTGCCCAGCAGGAAAGTGGTTTGTACCATTTTCATTTATTTTTATATAGAGCTTATTTATTAAGTACATTTGAAGAGTGTTTGGATGTGGGTTACGGATTAAAAAATGTAGGAACAACTGCAATAAAACATACACCTAGAATGACAGAAAACAGTACATTGAAATTGGAACTACATTTGAGAAATGCTTTCTCCAGTTTCTCAACAACCAGAATGGTGCAAACAACACTGACCGCATATCAAGGGTTGGTAAACAACAGAGAACATGTTTTTTTGTCCAAGCAGGAAGTTCAGAGTTGCAGCATTCCCCTGTCTCTTCACCTAGAAGTGCAATGGACCCAATACGGATCCCTGGTGAACCCCCAGGCTCAGATCATCAGTGTCATGGAAGTGATTCAGACAAACACCAGCAATCTGGTAAATTAAGCCATCTTAGATATTATTGGACTTGTGAGTCGGCTTCCTGGATTAGGCCCAATGACATACACTGATGAGCAAAAACATTATGACGACTCACAGGTGAAGCGAATAATGTTGATCATCTCCTAACAAGGGCACATGTCAAGGTCTGGGTAGATTAGATGATAAGTGAACAATTGGTTCTCATAGTCAACGTGTTGGATGCAGGAGAAATGTGCAGGAGTGAAGACCTGAGCGACTTTGACAAGAGACAAATTGTAATGGCCAGACGACTGGGTCAGAGCATCTCTGAATGGCAAGACTTGTGGGGTGCTCCTGGTCAGCAGTGGTGAGTACTTACCAACTGTGGTCCGAGGAGGGACAACCCACAAACCAGCAACAGGGTGTTGGGCGCCTAAGGCTCATCAATGTGTGAGGGCAATGAAGGCTATCCTGTCTGCTCCGAACCGAAAGAAGGTCTACAGAAAATGTTAACGATGGTTATGGGAGGAATGTGTCGCAACACAGAGTGCAACACAGACCCATGCTGCGTATGGGTCTGTGTAGCCGCAGACCGGTCAGAGTGTCCATGATGACCCCTGTCCACAGTCGATATTGCCTACAATGGACACGCGAGCACCTTGTGCGCTGTTTATCTTGGGAAGTGATAGCACCAGGATGCACTGTGGGAAGACAAGCTGGTGGAGGGAGTGTGATGCTCTGGACAAGGTTCTGCTGAGAAACCCTGGGTCCGGGCATTCATATGTATGTCAATTTGACACATGCCACCTACCTAAACATTGTTCCAGACCAGGAACACCTCTTCATGGCAATGGTATTCCCTGATGGCAGTGGCCTCTTTCAGCAGGATAATGCACCCTGCTACACTGCACGTGTTATTCCGGAATGGTTTGAGGAACAAGATGAAGAGTTCAAGGTGTTGCCCTGGCCTCCAAATTCCCCAGATCTCAATCTGATTGAGCATCTGTGGGTTTTGCTCTACCAACAAGTCCAATCCACGGCGGCTCCACCTCGCAACTTACAGAACTTGAAGAATCTGCTGCTAATATCTTGGTGCCAGATACCACAGGACACCTTCAGGGGTCTTGTAGAGTCCATGCCTTGGCAGGTCGGCACTCTTTTGGTGGCACACAGAGGACCAACAGCATATTAGGTGGTCATAATGTTTTGGCTCATCAGTGTAATTCCACGAGGGATACTGAGATAGTTCTGTACATTTATGAAATGTATGTTTAACAAAAACCACTGACTGAAACGTTAGACAAACCATACAGAAGACACTACTCTTAAAAATGCACTGAATATTTTTTAGAAGCACCCACAGTGACTGCCTTTATATGCCCTGTAGTAAAACTAGAAGACATTCTTTAGACATAATAGGCCACTGCTAGATTCCTTCAAATTGAGGAACTGCATTGATGTGTTATCACACGAGTAGCCATGTGATGGACCAATGTAATTTGTGTTCAGTTCCTCTGGCCAGGGCCATGACACCTGTATGTAATACCCTTTTGTATTATGGCTGGGTTTTTTTTTCCTCAGGTGTTGCTCTCTGGAGGCAGCCGTACCATATCTGTCACCAACTCTGTGACCTTCATACCCATTTCGGCAGCTGCCCGGCCTGGCTTTAAGGCCTTGCCCACTATCCAAGCCAAGCTGCCTTATGACTTCTTCTTCCCTTTTGTGTGAAAGACTGACAGATCGTGACAAGGTGTTACACACACTAGAAAACCCCTATGTTCTAATGTCCTCAATACATTGCTTTCTTCTGAGTGGTAAACTGGTGTGGATATCGGAGCAGAGCTTCTCTATAGTCACACAGTACATCCTCTTTATGGTTACCCATTAACGAAAACGTGACACAAAAAAATATAAAATTGCACTGATTGTTCTTTGATGGAACTTGAATGCTGTTCATAAAAACTTAAGCTTTTATTTATATGTATATAGTTCAGAGCAAAGGATTGCTGTTAATATTACACTTTTCTTTTTTTAATAAAGGAACATTTTATAATACTTTCACAGTGACTCACTTGAATGGTTGTTGCATAACAAGCAACAGTAGTATTCAGGAATACAGCAGAATATTCTGTATAACGTTTGCATACAATATCAGTTATTCGCTCATAGTAAAAATAAATCCATTCATAAAAGAAAATTAAATGATGCATATGTACATTACAAAGCATTATACAGGCATATGACATGAACAATGCTAATCAAAAAACATGGTCAGCTTTCAAAATCCACTGAAATATGCAGATAAAACTTACTGATGTGGAATTTAACAGTGGCAGTCTGTCTGTGATCACATTCATTATCATACCACAAACAGATCTGGGACCAGGCTAAGATCTGAACAGTTTTAGCACCTGTCATGAATTCATTAGATAAATTATTGTCCCAAGAGGTGTATGAATGGTGAAGACTTCAGAAAATACTGTTGTTTTATTAATCAATTCCAATTAAAGTATAAAAGTAGATAATGACAATGGCATGTTCCTCGTCCTGGATCAGAACTCAATGGCATGTTGTTGCAGGATAGCCCGTAGTTTCCTGTTCTCTTCTTCCTAAAGAAGGGTTCAGATTTGATAGGTGTGTTTGAACGGGGCTTATTGACTGCCTGTAAGGTGCTCCATTTAAAAGCATCTGCTGAATGACCAAAATGTAATTGTTTTGAAACGTGTCATGAGCTGGTGGAGGGGGCTGGCCAACTCACCATCTTGCTTTTTTGCTCATGTAGGTCATTAACTTGCTGGACGAGCTGATCATTGCTCTCCTTCAGCTTGTGAATCTGGTGATCGGCTCTTGCCTTCACAGACAACAGGATTCCTGAGGGTGGGAGAAAACATGCTCAGTTGGACACAGCCATTTTGCAACATAAAGTGACTCATCTAGCTATAACAAAGGTTGTGTTAATTGAATTAAGTGACTCATCTAAACATAACATAAAGGTTGTGTCCATTCAAAGGAATCAAAGTCAGTCAATTGATTGATTTGATCAATTGGGTTAAGTGAATCATCGGATTAAATAATTGTCATTGGATTAAGTGACTCATCTAGCCATAACATAAAGGTTGTGTTCATGGGGTTATGCACTTGTAAAACTTTAATCTTTAACAAAGGAAAACAAAAAGTTGCAGTTTTACTGGTGTGTGCAGTGCATGAACTTGTTTCCATTGGATGCCTAATGGACATGACCAGTGTGTGATCTCTCACCGTTGACTAATGGACATGACCAGTGTGTGATCTCTCACCGTTGACTAATGGACATGACCAGTGTGTGATCTCTCACCGTTGACTATCCTGGCCACCCTCCAGAGCCTGAGGAGGATCAGCAGACCCATACCATCAAAGGCATTTTCACTGGCGATGTACACCACGTCCAGGATGAAGGACACAATCACCACCAGCCCGTCAAACACCTCAAACTTGTGATGGAAGAACTCGAGGCGAAAGGCAAAGAGCTTCCCAGCCAGCTCCATCATGAAGAAGGTGAGGAGAGCCAGACTCAAATAATGGAAGACCTGCGGACAAATGGACAGAGGTCAAAAAAGTTGTAAGAAAGTTTGGGTCATGATTTTCATACTCTAAAACTTTGTCTGCATGCGAAATTGCACCCTATTTCCTATGGTCAAAGGTAGTGCACTATGAAGGGAATATACCCAGACATCTCACCTGAGGCGCAACGTGTCCATGCTCCAACTTGATGATTGACAGGTCTATTAGTAGCTCAGCAAGCACAAAGATGGCATCCAGGATGACCAAGCAGACCACAGCTATCTAAACCAGAAGCAAACTCTGAACAGACGGCACAGATACTCCAACCATCCAATCCCCCAGCGAAACCCAACATCCATACAGACCCAACTTCTGATTGTTTACTGTCGAATATCGGCAGCCTAGCCCAATTTTTGTTGTTTGCTGCTCGATTTTTGTAACAAATAGTTGCTTCTCCACTCAGTAGATACCTGGAATCGTTCTGAGGCGTAGAGTCTTTTCAGAGAGTCTCTGAAGGAGGGTCTACCCTGGGTCACTTGTCCTGTGGCTGGTCTCAGCTCCGGACTAGCCTCATGCAGCACCGCACTGTGCTGCAGTGCTGCTTGGTGGCTGTCACCCACTGCCGTGAAATGCTTCAGGTATTTGGACATGATGCTGCAGGAGGGTGGTGTCGCCCACCACCAAGAGACCAGAGTTTTCTTGCGAGTGCCTGTGGAAAATAAACCAATGTGAAAAAAAAAAGACCTCAATGTGTATGCTTTAGCTCTCCAATGTCATACATTTGCCTAAGGTACAACACAATAACCGTTGTGTTTAACCTGAGGCCGTACACTGACATTAACAATGTAGGTACAACTGGTAACACTTTATTTAAAGGCCATATGCGTAACACATTGTACAGCATTATACATGTACTCATAATGCAATATAATACAGTATAAGCCTAGTTATAGGCACTCATAAAGACTCATGAAGACTTGTGATGCTGTATACAAATACTCATAATGCATTATATGTTTAATTATAAACTATAATGTACAGAAGCATAGTGCTTCACAATTACAGGGAAATCTTTCCTCAGGGATCATGCAGCACTGTGATTCATCCAAAACATAGGGTCAATGAGCAGCAAATCACTATTAGTACATCATAACATTTTTCATGGTGTGTTATAGCGTACCTATAAGCCGCTATTAAGTCATCTTTAATTGCTTTAGGTAAAGTGATGACACGTCTAATCACACAAACATAAAACACCATAAGACATTACTATAACATTATAAAGTGGTCATTGGCCCTCCAACAATGTGATGGGCAGAGAACAGGCCCTTGTTTACTACCTCAGAAATGCACCTGTATTCAAAGAAAATTCTCATTACACAGAAACGGAGCCATTTGCTATGCTCTCGAAAAGGCAGAACCTTCTCCGTCAGGGTTTTCATTCTCTTGGGTAAAATAGTCACTATCAATCTATAACAAAATGATATGCTTATTTTACATAAATTATATCATTATAAATAAACTATAAAAAACTATTTAACTAAATGAATAATTTCTTATTTTCTTTTATACTTTTTATATACAGATATGCAATGATGATTGCTGGGTAATATGTTGTATGTTGTCGTCCAATGTCAAGTCCAGGGCCCGGTTTCCCGATAGCGTAGCACTTACGATGGTTTAACGGTACACTTAGCCTTAAGTGGGACTTGGTTACGACAGACCTACGCCTGTTTCCCAAACCACGACCTAAGTCGCTCGTTATAAAGTGCGTCGTAAGTGCCACGTTACTGCCGTTTGGAATGCAATTAGGCCATCTTTGGGGTTTGGAATGGAATTATGCCATGAATACGTTTTGAAATATAGCCTATTGCATTTCGATAGAGCTTGCTTACTTTCAATCAAGTAACTACGAAACGTACACCTGGCTTACAGCATCGAATGTATTACCTTTTTATGTTTTGGGATTACATTGTTAGCTAAATAGCATACATTTTCTATACATACGACTGACTTGTGGTCCTCTTGCTAATTTGTTATGTTTGGCTGATCTGGGTTCAAATCTAACTTGGACATGTAAATGCTTATGCAATGTATGTTAGATTGAGTCGGATAAATCAGAGGTGCAGGTCTTTGACTTTGCATTCTTTCTTTTTTAGGTAATTCATGTGAATGTATTTTGAGTGCCGAATTGTCAGCTGTTTGATTGTGTGGCAATTAATGTTATGTTATTCAACTTGCTGAATAAAGCAGAGTATGAAAGATTTTGTGTTGTGTCAATATGAAATGTGCAGAACGTTTGACTTTACTGAATGCAGACAATGACCACTTTATAATGTTATAGTAATGTCTTATGGTGTATTATGTTTGTGTGATTAGACATTTCATCACTTTACCTAAAGCAATCAAAGATGAAGTTATAGTGGCTTATAAATGTGCTATAACACACCATGAAAAAGCTTATGATGCACTAATAGTGCTGCTCATTGCCCCCTTCTTTTAGATGAATCACAGTGCTGTACGATCCTTGAGGAAAGATTTCCCAGTTATTGTGAAGCACTATGCTTCTGTACATTATAGTTCATTATAATTAAACATATAATGGATTATGTATATTTGTATACAACATCACAAATCTTCATGAGTCTTTAGGAGTGTCTATAACTATGCTTATAGTACATTATTACTGTATTATATTGCATTTTGAGTACATGTATAATGCGTTATGCATATGGCCTGTAAATAAAGTGTTACCGTACAACCAAATTACTAGCATTAACAAGAGTTTATATTTCCCCTTCAGCAAATGCATGTTGAACAGTCTTTAGGAATACATATTTTAACCATCATAGTGATCACACAGAAAAATAGGCAAACTATTGAAACTTACCCGCTTTAAAGACTAGACCAACTAATCAGTTAGGATAAATAGGCATTTAAGCATTTCATTTTCACTGTTTTGTACAATGACTATACTTCTTCTAAACATTGCAAAACCTTGTTGAAAGACCAAACTCTCTTACTCAAGATTCTTGTGAAATGTGTTGAATTCCACAAAATTTAAACCAGAATATACAGTACGATTCACCCATTTGGAGTTGCTTAGAAATGTCCTTGTTTTTGTCCATTAAAATAACATCAAATTGATCAGAAATGCAGTGTAGACTTTGTTAATGTTATAAATTACTATTGTTGCTGGAAACAACTGATTTTTAATATTATATCTATATAGGCATACAGAGGCTCATTATCAGCAACCATCACCAGCACGTTATGTTTGCTAATCCAAGTTTATCATTTTAAAAGGCTGTGATCATTAAAAAACCCTTTTGTAATTATGTTAGCACAGCTGAAAACTGTTGTGCTGATTAAAGAAGCAATACAACTGACCTTCTTTAGACTAGTTAAGTATCTGGAGCATCAGCAATTGTGGGTTTGATTACAGCCAGAAACAAAATGGCTAGAAACAAATAACGTTCTTCTGAAACTCGTTAGTCTATTCTTGTTTTGTGAAATGAAGGCTGTTCCATGCGAGAAATTGCCAAGAAACTGAAGATCTCATAAAACGTTGTATACTCCCTTCACAGAAAACACCAAACTGGCCCTGACCAGAATAGAAAGAGGAGTGGGAGGCCCCGGTGCAGAACTGAGAAAGAGAACAAATACATTAGAGTATCTAGTGTGAGAAACAGACGTCTCACAGGGCCTCAGCTGGCATCTTCAATAAAAAAGTACCGGCATAACACCAGTCTCAACATCAACAGTGAAGAGGCGATCTTCCTCTGTCCAGTGTCTGTGTTCTTTTGCCCATCTTAATCTTTTTTTTTTTATCGGCCAGTCTGAGATATGGCTTTTTCTTTGCAACTCTGCCTAGAAGGCCAGTATCCCAGAGTCGCCTCTTCACTGTTGACATTGAGACTGGTGTTTAACTACACATTTGGTCATATTGTTAAGATAAAAACAGGTTTTGCATTATCTGTCTGTTTTTTTATCATGTGACAATGTCCTGGTTCATTTATCTTACTTTCAGAGTAGCCTACATGGACTGTGAATTGTGAAGTAACTACAAAATCCAAGGAAAAAACAAGGAAAATTAATTCAAGTCACCATAAAAATTTAGTTTACACAAGCACTTCTATTCCAGTAATTTGTCTTTTGATCAATCAGGTAAGATATTTTTTGAATAATTGGGCCAAAGTTCAGAATTGGGTACCTGTAGCAACGCAGCTCAGTGGAGTTACTGCACTCTGGCTTTGTTCATGTTTTGAAAGCAGTTACTATGGTTTGTCTTGGTATTCTAAACATAGGTTGCCTAAACCTGTTCTGCCGGTTCCTGTTCACTACAGTTTAGAATGTTCCAATGTTGATGGCCATGAAGTTGACAAGACTCAAGAGTTTAGGAGCGGCCAAGCTGATCCATTAAAACCAGAAAACAAATTATAATGGATGAATCTTGGTACATGTTCCATGCACATTCTGCAGTATATTAACTGAGTAACATATTCCACCTATCAAAAGTTACATTAATCTGAGCTGTTTGTCTATGAAAGCAGATGGACATTTTCAGATGTGTCAGGCCACACCCACACCAGTATATTCATTTTTTTCTGTATCTGTTTCCACATGCTTTCCCAGTAAGAGTCAATGTATCTGCTGTATTTTGGTTTACATTCTTATTGTAACATTCTTATTGTAACATTATTGTAACATGGCAATCTTCACAAGCCATCTTAAGTCAGCTGGAAAAGGCCAGAGCATTCTCAAGCCAAAACAATGTGGAAGTTAGTAGCCCAGTAATAAGATGCACAATTTGGGAGATCCAATCCTTCCTCCATCTTGGATATACATTTTAGGTATGAATATGGGAATAAAATCATTTAGATATTAATAATTATTCTGAAAAAGGTTAGTTGATTGAGTTCTTTATCTAAATCTATGCACTCTTTCTTATAACTGGATATTTTATGTTTCTGTCTTCTAGGTCTGTCTTTCCTATATATAGCTCTGTAAAAAATTAAGAGACCACTGCAAAATTATCAGTTTCTCTGGTTTTACTATTCATAGGTATGTGTTTAAGTAAAATGAACAGTTTTGTTTTATTATATAAACTACTGACAACATTACTCCTAAATTACAAATAAAAATATTGTCATTTAGAGTATTTATCTCTAGAAAATAACAACTGGTCAAAATAACCAAAAAAATATGCATTGTTTTCAGACCTCAAATAATGCAAAGAAAACAAATTCATATTCATTTTTCAACAACAAAATACTAATGTTTTAACTTAGGAAGAGTTCAGAAATCAATATTTGGTAGAATAACCCTGATTTTTAATCACAGCTTGCATGCTCTCCACCAGTCTGTCACATTGCTGTTGGGTGACTATATGCCACTCATGGCACAAACATTCAAGTAGCTCGGCTTTGTTTGATGGCTTGTGACCATCCATCTTCCTCTTGATCAAATTCCAGAGGTTTTCAATGGGGTTCAGGTCTGGAGATTGGGCTGGCCATGACAGGGTCTTGATCTGGTGGTCCTACATCCTCACGGAGCATTGTCCTGCTGGAAAAAACAATTCTCAGAGTTGGGGAACATTGTCAGAGCAGAAGGAAGCAGGTGTTCTTCCAGGATAACCTTGTACTTGGCTTGATTCATGCGTCCTTCACAAAGACAAATCTGCCCGATTCCAGCCTTGCTGAAGCATCCCCAGATCATCCTGATCCTCCACCAAATTTCACAGTGGGTGTGAGACACTGTGGCTTGTAGGCCTCTCCAGGTCTCTGTCTAACCATTAGACGACCAGGTGTTGGGCAAAGCTGAAAATTTGACTCATCAAAGAAAATGACCATATTCCATTCCTCTACGCTCCAATCCTTATGGTCTTTTGCAAACTTCAGCCTGGCTCTTCTTTGCTTCTCATTGATGAAGGGCTTTTTTCTAGCTTTGCACAATATCAGCCCTGCCCCTAGGAGCCTGTTTCGAACCGTTCTCGCCATGCACTTCACCTCAGCTGCTGTTTGCCATTCTTTTTGTAGGTCACTTGATGTCATCCTACGGTTGTTGAGTGACATTCGAATTAGTTGATGGTCATCTCGGTCAGTGGACAGTTGTTTTTGCCATCTGCCAGTCTGTAGCTTTGTTGTCCCCAATGTCTGTTGCTTGACCTTGTTCTTATGAACTGCCGTCTTTGAAATTTTCAGGATGGAAGCAACCTGACGCTCACTGTATTCCTCTGCCAGTAAAGCCAGAATTGAACCCTTCTTTTCCTCATTCAAAGCTTTTCTTTTCAACTCTTTTGTCATGCTGAGTAGTTATTTTTTTTATTCAAATTACCTTTGAGGTACTACTTGCACTGTTTTTGCCATCCAGCTGGTCCTATTGCAAGAGGATAGTGATGACCACAGCAGTGGCTTTTATACTTCTCCTCGTTAAATTAGATTTGGTTCAGGTAATCACCTAATCAGTACTTCATTAAGTAAAATGAGGTGTGCCTGTGTTGGAATTTAACAGACACTGGAATGGAATGGTTGCATACATGGAGAGATGCTGATTTAAGAAAAATTTGGAGTGGTCTCTTAATTTTTTCCAGAGCTGTATATATATATATTTATTTATTTTTTTATTTATTTTTTTTACCAGAATTTGGTTACATCCAATTTGTAATTACGGTCCTGCTTCATCACAGCAACTCCTAGCGGACTCTGGACTCAACCTATCAGGGACCAGAAAACTCGATGACAAGATGTATCTTCTAAAGAACACCTGATGCCTTTCTGGGATCCGCTATTTGGGATCCACATAGCAGGCCACAGCTGGTCACTTAATCAGTTTTAGTGATACTAGGGGCAATGATGATGGTGGACATCCGACCTACTCTCCCAATTGTTGCAAGTTCAAATTCTTGGAAATGTTATTTTTGGTTGTTGTTATTTAACCTTAACCCTAACTTTGCACGCAATACTGTGCTACTTAACCTTAACCTTTTTGTTTTCTAAACCTAACCCTTAACCTAACCCCACTATTGTGAGGCCTGACCTTTACCCTGACCTAACTACAAATCTAACATTTACCCCAGTACTGTCATAACTTGCATTTAATTATATCATACATATTTAATTATCTAATTTGTTACATTTAATTTGTAACATATCATACGCTTTTGTAAATTGTGTTTGCTAATGTTTTATTGGTATTTGCAGCATGTACAAACCCGCTTTTCAAAAAAGTTTAAACCCTATATTGAATAGAAAATAGTAAAAAGACAACATATCAAATATTAAAATTGAGACATTTTATTGTTTCTTGAAAAATATATGCCCAATTTGAATTTGATGCCAGCAACACGTTTCAAAACAGTTGTGACAGAGGCAACAAAAGACTGGAAAAGTTGTGTAATGATAAAAAAGTAAACCTGGTGGAATATCACAGAACTAATTATGTCAGTTGGCAACAGGTCAGCAACATGATTGGGTATAAAAAGATAATTCCAGAGAGGATGGGCCTGTCAGAAGTGAGGATGGGGAGGGGTTCAACACTCTGTGAAAGTCTACTCGGGCAAAGAGTGCAACTATTTAAGAATAATATTTCTGAGCATAAAATTGGAAAGAGTTTGGTGATCTTAATCATCTATGGCACATAATATCTTTAAAAGATTCAGAGAATCCGGAGAAATCTCTGTATGCAAGGGACAAGGCCAAAAACCAACATTGGATGGCCATGATCTTCGGGCCCTCAGGCAGCACTGCATTAAAAACAGACACGATTCTGTAGTGGAAATCACTTAATGGGCTCAGGAACACTTCTGAAAACCATTGTCTGTAAACACACTTTGTCACTGTATCCACAAAATGTAAGTTAAAACTCTACCATGCAAAGAAGTAACCAGATATAAACAAGATGCAGAACCGCCACTGCCTTCTCTGGGCCCAAACTCATTTAAGATGGACCGAGGCGAAGTGCAAAACTGTCCTGTTGTCTGACAAATCTAAATTATTTTGGGGAATCATGGACGCTGCATCCTCTGAACTAAAGATAGGGACCATCCGGCTTCTTATTAGCGAGCAGTTCAAAATCCAGCATCCATGATGGTATGGGGGTGCATTAGTGCACATGGTGTAGATGAAGGCACCATTAATGCTGAACAATTTATTCAGGTTTTGAAGCAACATATGCTGCCATCCAGATTACATCTTTTTCAGGGAAGGCCTTGCTTATTTCAGCAAGACAATGCCAAACCACATTATGCAAGTAATACAACAGCATGGCTCTGTAGGAAAAGAGTCTGGGTGCTTAACTGGCCTGCCTGCTGTCATTGAAAACATTTGGTGCATTATGAAACAAAAAATACGACAAAGGAGATACCGAACTGTTGAGCAGCTGAAATCCTATATCAAGCAAGAATGGGAATACATTTCACTTTCAAAACTACATCAATTGGTTTCCTCAGTTCCCAAATGCTTATTGTTAAAAGAAGTGATGATGCAACACAGTGGTAAACATGCTCCTGTCCCAACTTTTTTGAAATGTGTTGCTGGCATGAAATTCAAAATGGGCATGCATTTTTTTTTTTAAATATAAAATTTCTCAGTTTCTTTGTAATATTTTGGACATCCCTGATTAAATATGGGGATACATGGGGATAAATAATTAAATATGGGGATAAATTATTTGCACATCATTGCATTCTGTTTTCATTTGCATATTATGCAGTGTCCCAACTTTTTGGAAACGGGGTTGCACGTTTTAGTAGGGCATTGTAATGTAACATATAATACAGATTTAGCTGTCACAGACTTATGTATAATAAGTTGCGTATTACCCTGAGACCAGGTTGTGCTGAGACATTAAAATGGTAATTACAAAAATGGAATCCATTTTAGTTCTGACACTGAGAAATTAGAACTACCACAGACTTTAACATGGTCTTGTACCAATTTAACTCTATTATTTGTACTATGCACTGGAAGAAATGTAAACTAATTATAATCAATATTTGGGCCAATAAATCAAGGCAGTTATGGAATAAATCCGAACCAAACATAGACCTCTATATTTGGGCCAAATCAGGTCAGGACGTTGATATCAAGGCTTGACAACATTTTTACATATTTTAGCGCCCAATGGTTGGACAATACTCACTGGTATAAGCTTTAATAATAATATTGGTCTGCAAATGGTTTCAGCAGTGGTATGTTAACCATTCTACCTGGTCCCAGATAAGTTTGTGCCATCATTGTCAACTGGTCAGTGACTTATGTCATGAGGAGTGAAAAGGTGTTGATAACGCAAAGAGATCTGTAACCAGGCTATGAAATCGAAGTGTTAAAATAATTTTAACATTTTAATAGCGAAAAGTTTCTTAAACAGAAACAAAAAGAATGAAACAGAAAATATGTTTTTGACCAAACGGTCCCCGTTTCTTTCTGTTCTGTTGCTTCTGGTAAACTATCTTTCGCCACTACGTTTTATTTTTGAACAAATATATGCCTCAAAAAGAGAACTCGTGAAATCCTGCTAGTGAAACATGTGGGCTTTGCGCTTTTCAATGATTTGTGTAAATTACCTGACAAAATGTCTCGCTTATTCGTGTAATTCAGAAGAAACATTTAAGATCATTTAAAGTGGCGTGTCTAAATTATTTGCATAACACAGCTTATTCATTAATAAAATGCCGATCCTGTTGTAGTGACGACCACTTTTAACAAATAAAGCATTTCAATACCTTAATGTAGTATCCTAGTTCAGTCGCGTGATTAGTTGTTTAGTCCTCGGATTTTCGTATTAAATGTTGATATCAGAACTCCGCCTCCACAGAACCCACTCATTCCACAACAGAGGAAGAAGGAAAAGGTCTTACCAAAGGCTGCAATATGGTCTGCCTTCGACATTACCAGAGAAGAAACACAGGGAAGACCACACGAAAACCCTGCCCGTTCTGGCTACCTTGATGTTCTGCAACGGTGGGATTATTAACCAGGCAGGTTTGAACAACTAGAAAAATATGGAACTAGAATACCTGAAAATGTTATGTTCCACAATGTCAATTGACAGGACACTACCTAGATATCTCCTACTCTATACCTCTCTGTCTCGCACACAAACACGCACACACAATGTGTGTCTCTGTGTGTGTAATCTATCTTCAATATACCCCATTATGATTTGTCTACCAGAACACTCCTTCACCTGACTTAATGTCCCATGCAGGTTTTTGGTTCAAAACTACCATTAAGTGGACCATTAAGTGTTTTTTTTACCCTATATCCATTCTAATAATGGGGATATCAGAACTTTAAGTCAAATAGTATTTCTGCTACATAATGTTGGCACACTAAATAATATTATTCTAACAGCAGCTTACTAAGAGGGTATTTTATCCAAAAGCAACAGTCGCTCAGACTCTTGGGTCAAACCAAATGAAGGCTAAAGCCTTTATTATTTCCACTCCAGACACAGGTTAAGTTAGTGATGGGAACATCACTTCCTAGTTTGTTGTTTCTTGGCGGCCCTCTTTGATGAGGAGGTGAGGCTTCTGGGAGCCCTGGATGGATGGGGGGCCCGAGGTTGTCTTCTTACAGGGCCTGGGGCCACAGCCGTTGTCCTTCAGCTGGTGCCAGCGGCGGCTGGGGGCGCAGGGGGTGGTGGTGTGGGGTTGGGGGGTGGAGTTGGGGCGGGGGCAATGAAGCAGCCCCTCTTGTGCCATTGCATGTCGCGAACACGTCGGACGGACTGGATCTGAGGCACCGTGGCTCCCCAGTCGTTCCAATGCTTGTAGTCTCCGTGCTCAAAGATGTACTGGCGCCCCCTATAGCCTGGGAACATGTAGCCCACCCACCTAGGGTGGAAGAGAAACGTACCGTAATCACATGTACTCTTGATGTGTCTGAAATACTTCATCTTATGCCTCTCATTTGTATGGTCATTTCAGATTCAGGCATCAATGGTAGGAGAGTTAAGGCAGTAATCAATGAATTATAGTAAGAAGTTGTGAGCGTATTTTAATCCAGACAATTGATTGTTTCAAACCAGAACATGACAGTAGACGCTGGGCAAAAATATAGACAATTATTAAGGAAAAAAACTATATGAAGGTAAAACAGTGACATAAGTTTTGTAGGTGTAAAAAAGATTAGCAAACTTGTGAAAAGATATGCAAACTTGTAATTAGTTCTGCAGTTGTAAAAAAGTCCAGAGTCTACTCAAATTTGTTAAAAGGTGAAAACGTGACACGTTCACCATGCATTCAGTTCATTGGTCAGAAAAAGCTATGCCGTGCCAATCAGAGTCCTCATGGGTACCCGCTCGCAAACTCTCTAAAACATACCACTGCACATAGTGATATGCTGCTTGGCAATGTGTATGTCTGAGTGTGTGTGTTACAGAGATGTGTGTTCACATTTCGACCGTATATTCTTCCTGTAGATGGTGTCAAACTGCTTACGTTCCGTTCAGAGCCTTGGCGCTGGCCACGCGGTCCTGAAAGCCATGGACCCACATGCTGGGGACATCATCATCCACAATCTCCATCTTTCTCCCAGCATAGCCTGGGTTTTCAAAGAGGTGGAGTTTGTGATCTGCACTGTCCTGGAGAGGATGGCACAACAGGTTGTGATTACGTTTTGTTTCCCCCTGCTATGTACAGCATTTTGGACTGATTATGGGAGATAAAATAAAAGTCCTTCAGCATTAACATCTTCCAATTGTAGATACAGTAGTATTTCACCAGGGGTGGAGCTTAGCTTTCTCTCCCATGCTTGCGAATCTTAGCCGTAGAGTTTCTCAAGGGCACATATTCTTGTATTTCATTTTTATAATGTTTTGCTTTTCTTTCCTCTGAGTAGCAGACATATCAATGTTCCATTTTTATGTTTTGTTACTTAAGCTAGCTATTTTCCACAGTTCAAATCCTTAGCAAATGAACCGACTAGATCTAACGTTACACCAATTGTTGCCAAATTTCACTGACAATATAAAGCACAGTCACCCTGCAGACTCCACATAAAAACACCACAAACACAATTTCTTCTATACAAACCTATCTGGAAACCTCTGCATCTGGCAACACAGGTTACACCCCCACAGACACATATTGGTCGATCTTACAAATGCAAAAATAGATATTTATCACTTCAATGTCAACTAAATAGTATCTAGCAAAAAATCATAATATCATTTTATTCTTGCAATAATGTTTTCAACCGTAAGATTAACTTTTGTGGGCCCCTCTGATTGGCTCCCATGGGTGCCGTGCACCCATCACACCCATTTCATCTCCGCCTCTGTATTTCACCCCAAACTGGGAGAGTTGGGAACCCTACTTAAAAATAAAGTGACTATTGATAGAATAACTTTAAAACAACATCAATAACTTTTGGTCTATTTGCCCTTTAGTTTTGCAGGCTCCAGGTACAGCTGAATGCCTGCTTACTGGGAGTTGCTAAGGTCAGTAAGTTATCTTAACATTGTGATATACTGTAGTAAAGTGTTTCTCCAACCTCGTCTTGCCTGATTTGAAAAATGCGCTCATGAGACAGGCTGGACAAAAGGTGATGTTTTCTTCCGGTGAATATTGCTCTAACCTTTTAATGTTTTAGGCTACATACAATAAATACTATGACCTCATTACTGATATATATGACTCAGGGACATGGGTGTTTTATTACAGAATGAAAATGAGAAGTAATCATAGTAAAAATTGCTTTTAAATACAACAACTGTTTTTTACATTGTGGGGTTACCCACATGCTTTCAAATTAAACTAGTGTCAGGGACCCAAAAAGCTTTGGAATCCTTGTGATGGTGTCTTTTAACATTGTGTCGATTATTTTTTCTATAATCTATCCTGTTTATTGTCCTTTTGAGCGCCATTTTGCAAGATAAAATTGCCATAATACTTGGCGCAAAAAGGTAGTTGTGATCGTATTTTAATTCCAGGGACATACTGACCACTCGGAGTGGCCTGAAGGACAGAAGGCAGTTGTTAGTCTGGCTGTTGGTCCAGGTGCTCCAACGAGGATACTCGCCCTTCTCTAGAACAAACTGCTCCCCGCCAAATGCCTGGCACTCAAATGCCACCCAGCTGAGGACACAAACATTCATTGTACATGAACGGCATTTGTGACATAGGTTAATACATGACAGGCAATTGGTGGAGAACTGTAAATGTGAGCGAAAGTGTATTTGAATAAGAATGATTTTCTAGAGACTGGATGTAATAATCTGAAAATGTTTGGCGTATGAATTGTCAGTGAATTTTTCTAGCTCTGTGGTGCATCTATTACCAACATTACAATCCAAAAAAAATTAGTAGCATGGGATTCTAAGGCTAAGCTTCCAGCATTCTAATGCCTGTTGCACAACAGCTGCAGCTGGTCTTTTAAAAGTTGATTGTGTTCTGCATAATTTTAAAGTTAATTTCATGATTTTGTCAAACAGGTAAAAATGCATAATTTTTTAAAAGCCATTTACACAGTGACGTCTAATTTATACAAGTCCTTTTGACCCAAACATTTTTAATAATAATATAGCATGAATAAAAGACATAGCTGAATAATACAGAAACTAGTTAAATAGTAACATTGTTTGTCTTAGGGTAAAATCCTAATGGGGAAATGAATGGTATGGAGTTAGAAAACAAATGATAACACACAAAAACCTACCATTTCTACACAAAAAGAATCCACTGCTACACTGCTATTTTCAAATTTAGGAACACAGACCTTCACAAAAATCCTTATGGGACATTGACGACCCCTGGTGTCTTGTACTACCATGGGAAATGTAGGAAATTTAAATCAGTCGCACTTACGGTCCTGATTCCACAATGATAGATCCCACCTTCTCACATCCCTTCTCGATCACATCCTTACACTCGGCAGACAGCTCTACCTTCTTCCCACGAAAATTCTCAAACTCAAACACCACCACCTGCAAGACGAAAAGAGGCACAGGACTGTGGTAAGACATCATGTAATTAGTATAAAATGGGCTAAACAAGAACTTCAGCATTTGCACAAACTGCCTAGGCATACAGGTTGCATGCCAGCAATAGCAGAAACCAAACATTATCAACAGGTTCCTTGTAGGTCTAAGGATGACGGATTCCAACTACATGCTGATCTAGGTGTGGCTTCCGTCTAATCTTAACCGTTTATGGGAAAAAGCTAAACTGACCCAAGATCAGAGTCTAGGGGACGAGTTGACCCCCGTGCACCCACCTTGTATGTTGCTCCTGCCCCTCCTTGGCTCTTCCCAGCGGCTAGCTGCTCTGGTGCACCCTGCTGCTCTGACATTGTTCCTCTGCATTCCAACACATATTCACTAGTGAGTCACAAGCCGAAAAAGCCCAACACAACATTGTTCATAAATGTATAAGGTTATGAAGCCACTGGCGGCGTCCGGTGCCACATCTGGCAGTCCATCGATAGGACAAACTCGACAACATCTAAAATCTTGTATTGTGTTGCGTTAGACGCAGTATTATGGAGGTCAAGGAATTGGGAGAAGGAAAACAGCAAGAGTTGTAGGCAGCACATGAACGACATGAACACACCTGGTTTTACCTGGATGGCTTGTGCTTCACTGCACCACGTACGAGCCACACTCTCTCCGTTTTTCCTCTTTCTTTTTTTTCTTTCTTTCTCTTTGTCTCTCTCTTTATGAGGGCGGTTGAGTGTGGAGGCCTGGCGAGCAGGCACTAGGGTCTGGGGGGGTATTTATGGTTTATAAATGGCACACAGCAGCAAAAAAAACAGGGGCGGGTGATGCTGTTGATGCAGCAAGTCTGTCGCTTGCATTGTGTCCATCACACTGCCTCTCAATAGGGCTGTGTGCCCTTGGCTGGGGCAAATTGGCACCCGCTGCCACCCGGGCCGACCGTGCTCGCACTGCCACCCTGCCAGTGGCCTGATGGTGGGCACACACAGACAGCGAGCCAAGAGGATTGAGAGATCAACCCCACTCAGCATTATTGGCCACTCCCAGCTGCCCATCTGTCTGTCCAGAGCCCCAACATCTCTCCTTTTTTTCTCCTTTCTATTGTTTCTTTCTATTTAGTCTTCTACCACCTTCCCATCCCCTTGTTCATTTGCTGTAGTTCATCTTTTAAAAGAATGGTAGCATTACTTTTAATTCACCAAAGTAACAATGCAGTGTGGTCAATGACATAGTAACTTAGTGATAATTACTATCTGTTAACATGTAACTCCTAAAATAGGCTGCTATTCAAAAATTTGGGAAATTAAAAAATTTCAGTAATGTTCTTGTTTTCGAAAGAAAAGCAATTTCTTTTGAAAAAATAATATTTTAATAACATCGAATAACAATTTGATGTTATTAGAATAACATCAAATTGATCAGAAATACATTGTAGACATTGTTAATGTTGTAAAAGACTATTGTAGCAGGAAACGGATGATTTTCAATTGAATATGTACATAGGCTTACAGAGGCCCGTTTTCAGCAACCATCAGTCCTGTGTTCCAATGGCATGTTGTGTTTGCTGATCCAAGTTAATAATTTTAAAAAGCTATTTGATCATTAGAAACCCCTTTTACAATTATGTTAGCACATCTGAAAACCTTTGTGCTGAACAGACGCCTCACACGTCCTCAACTGCCAGCTTCATTAAATACACCAGTTTCAATGTCAAAAGTGAAGTGACGACTCCGGGATGCTGGCCGTCTAGGCAGAGTTGCAATGAAAAAGACATCTCAGACTGGCTAATAAAAAGAAAACATTAAGATGGGCAAAAGAACACAAACGCTGGACAGAGGAAGATTGGAAAAAGTTTTATGTAGAGACAAATCTAAGTTTGAGGCGTATGGATCACAAAGAAGATAATTCGTCAGATGCAGACCAAATGAAAAGATGCTGGAGGAGTTGTCAAGCATGGTGCAAGCAATGTGATGGTCTGTGGGTGATGGTCTGTGGGTGCTTTGGTGGTGGTGAAGTGGGAGATTTGTACAGGGTAAAAGGGATCTTGAAGAAGGAAGGCTATCACTCCATGGCAACGCCATGCCATACCCTGTGGACAGAACTTGATTGGAGCCAATTTCCATCTACAACAGGACAATGACCCAAAGCACAGCTCCAAACTATGCAAGAACTATTTAGGGAAGAATCAGTCAGCTGGTATTCTGTCAGTAATGGAGTGGCCAGCTCAGTCACTGGATCTCAACACTATGGACCTGTTATGGGAGCAGCTTGACCGTATGGTACATGTACGTAAGAAGTGCCCATCAAGCCGATCCAACTTATTAGAGGTGCTTCAGGAAGCATGGAATGGAATCTCTTCAGATTATCTCAACAAATTGACAACTAGAATGCCAAAGGTCTGCAAGGTTGAAATTGCTGCCAATGGAGGATTCTTTGATGAAAGCAAAATTTGAAGGACACAATTATTATTTCAATAAAAAATTATTATCTAGATGTCAATGACTATATTTCCTATTCAAACTCGTTTCATGTATGTTTTCATGGAAAACAAGGACATTTCTAAGTGTCCCCAAACTTTTGAATGGTAGTGTAGTTATTTTTCGGTTGTGAAAAACTTTTTTGTCAAACTATTTTGTCATAACAATCTATTTAGAGGATTACTATACTCTAGCAACTTGATGTGGCAAACCTAAGCCACTAGATGAAAACTGTGGGAAGTCATTTGGAGTAGTCAAAGTTGGGCAGTTTCACTATATTGCAAACAAAAAGATATGAGTAGGCTACACCTTATTTGTATCAGGCATGAATCAAGAAATCTGTAATTAATTAGCCAAGGGTGTCTTTACAATGTTTGGTGCATATTTATAAAGTGATTTTATTTCATGAAAAAAGTAGTTTCTACTTGGATTAAAACAAACATCCTTGGTTCAAACATCCTAACCCTAACCCTAACCCTACTATGAGTGGAACCACACAATCAGGGATGTTGATGTCAGCTTATTAACAAAGTTTGTCTTGCCTCAATAAATGTTTTTTTCAAAACGTAGTCATATTCTATGCAGTAACAGGTGCATAGGTGCATAAGAAGATATTTTTTTTCTTTGCTTTCTGATCTGCTGTAGAAGGACTGCTGTTTTAATTGTGTTCTATGGGTTTCTAACTTCGTATTCTATGGGTTTCTAACGGCTTAGCTTAGTCTCTCGAGACAGACTGGTACTTCTGTAATCTCTGAATGGCTTGAAAACGAAAAAGAAAGGGCTTCATAAAAATACATTGGATTGATTGAATTGAGGTATACGTCCAAGCTGCGTCCAAGTGCAGGTGTAATGTACATGAGGTAGGTGGATATGATATATACAGTATATATACAGTATGAACAACACTGAATTGCAAGATGACAAAAAAATTAAAAATAAATAAGTAGTAGACAGGTGGATGTTTGGGTCAGAGTTACTGGGTGGTTATACAGGGATTGTGCCTGACACTAAGTGACTGAAGTTGACTGTTCATCAGAGTGATGGCCTGTGGATAGAAACTGTTCCTGTATCTGTTCGTTTTGGCGTACAGTGCTCTGTAGCGCCTACCAGAGGGGAGGGGCTGGAACAGGTTGTATCCAGGGTGTGATGGATCTGCTGTGATGTTTCTTGCCCTTTTACTGACTCTGGTTTTGTATAAGTCCTGGATGGAGGGCAGGTTGGCACCAATGATCTTTTCTGCAGTTCTGACAGTCCA